>VZSC01010941.1:249074-259661 GCA_013398225.1 Steatornis caripensis
GACAGACAGACATCCCACCTGCTTATATCGCTCCACATTAACACCTTCCAACTGACTGAGGCGAACCAGGTTTGTTCCTACTAGGATTCTCAGTTCCTGCCTTTCTCGCTCCCTTTTCTCTCTGTCCCGACTGTGGCCCTGGTGCTGCATTCGCACCCAAAGTTTGTTCATCTCAGCAAAGTTCAGTAGCACAAAATCCATCGAATCACTGATGTCTCCAGTGGTTTCTTCACTGCAGTTGAGAATAGGTCAGAAACAGGAAAAACTTGTCAGAGGTATTTATTGTTCCATCCACTGATGAACATCCAATTTTTAAGTAAGTAGGAGAGTGGGGAATTGTGTGGTGGGATTTCTGGGTTCATAAGAAAGGTTCACATCCTGACTTGTGAGAAATCTTAATTCTGGAAAGGAATTCTTAAAGTTAATGGACAAAACATCTGCCAAGTCTATAGAGTTCTGAGTTTTAACACATTGACTTCTCTCAAACTTGAAAAAAGTCATACAGAAAATTTAAATATGTTCTGTTAAGAAACAAGTTTTTTAATGTTTAGCCCATCTTTCTTACTCTGCTTGCTCGCCTTCATCTGGTAAGATATTCCTGGTACACTGCAGGAGATAGTTTCTAAGAAAGAGGCCTCTAAGAGGATGCTGTACTCCACGGCACATCTCCACTAGGTCTTTCAAAATATCTTTCCTGGACTGTGGAAATGACTTGACATAGACAACACCTACTGTTATCAGGAGATACCTGCAAAAAGCACAGAAACAAGTAATAAATTGTAAAGTAGCAATACCACCCTTCAAAGGCAACAGCTCCTTTGTTCCATCCTGAGAGTATTACCAAACCACAGAAAATAAAACATCATCTAGGTCCCATAATTTTGGATACTTACTTAGCCTTCAACTCCCACTCTCCTCTGCTACAGAGCACAGCAAGTCTGAAGACCCACTTGATGTCATTACAATACTTCATACACTGAGCGTGTAAACGCTTAGCATGCACAAAGTTCTGAATGCTCTCAGACTACCTCGTCTACACTTCAAGCATCCCACTAAGCTGAAAAACAGCTCTGGCACATATAGATAAGGCATCTAGTAAGGTGAAGCAGTTAAGCCTCTTCCACACTGTAGTCTAGCAGGATAGGTGTTATGCTACTTAGAAATCCGCAGGCCCGTACTCAGTCCTTTAGCGTCTGTGTTGATCAACAGGTAAAAGGAACACGCAAGATGCAAAGAACTGGTGCTCCAGTATACCTGGACTCCCTTTCAGCTTAAAGGAAAAAACAGAAAATGCTCAAAACCTTCACATATTTGCTTGAGAGGCCTCAAGCCTCTCTGCATGCTTCTCTACCTCATGAACGGAAGTGCACAGAACTTCGAAGAAAGTACCAGAAGTGTTCATCAGCAAGAACTAGAGTCTACATCAAGCAGGCAGGAAGATAACTCAACTGATTATGCAAAGGGGTAAAGACGTTGTGGTAGTCATCAGCCAAACCCCATAAACTGCATGAGGATGCAGCCTCATGTCTTCTAAAGCATCTTCCTGGCATGAACATGAGGTCAGGAATTAAAAATTGCAATACCAAGCAAAAATCTGAGTCCCAAGTCTGAATATCTGCATCTACTCCAGTCCAACAGTCACATATTTAAAGAAAAGCCTTCCAGTATCATCTCCAGCATGCTAACACATAGCCAAACACACACATTCAGAAACGTAAAGCTTTTAAGAATTAAGGTACAGAAATTTTCAGCTTCCTTCTCTCACACTTCTTACTCTCCAAAGAGACAGACGCTTACGAAGCATCTACTGTGTGTGAGCATCTAAGACCTAGATCTTCAGGTACAAATTCATTAACGGGTAACAGAAAAAAATTAGTAAACGTGTAGTCAATCTCACTGATCAGCGTGGTACTTGCTTAATCTTCCACTAACCAGCTCTTTACCCAAAAGCTGACATTACTGCAGATCAAAGGGCTTCCATCTTGGTCACGTGCAAAACCAACACATTTGCAGGAAGAACTGACCTTCTCCAGCTGCACACTTGCCCTAAATCTCAGAAGTCCCATAGCAATCCGCTCTCAAGATATGTGGAAATACTATTCACCACCGCAAACCGAATTCTTGCTGTCAAGCCAGAATGCAGAGTCAATGATTATCTGAACCCAGAGTCTGATCACTATTCACCAGTTTAAAAAAAAAAAAACACACCAAAACCTAACATATCCACACTTACAGTCTTGGAATAATATTTCCAGCATACTGTACTAGCTCATAAAGGTCTGCCACTTTCCTTCCTTTGGCAAATTCATCTGTCAGGTAGACTTCCAAGTAGTGTAGCTCATCAGAAATTGCCATATCTTTTTCTCTTAGTTAAGGATTTTAAGTCTGAATGTCTACAACAGACTTACATAGTAATTTGCTCATTCACACCAGGGAAGGATTCTGTACCAAATCCAATCACGCCCGAGTAGGTAGTACTTCTGAAACAGTGATCACTACTGAGAGAAATGTGCAAAATTAACCCCAAGGGTTCAGTTGTCATTTTCAGTATATTACAAAAGCGGAAAAAAACTAAATCAGAACAGTGAGCAAAAGAACACGATTGAACAGAGTATCTAAAGTAAAGACATACTATGTGTCACAGATGAATGTCATCCGCACACAGAGAAAGCAGTATTGGAATATATTCACATTCTATTCCCAAGTCTCACGAAAAGCCTCCCCTTCTTCAGATACCACAGTCTGCACAAGTAAATACATCAAGGCACTGACTTACAGTTAGAAGCTAAGGTAATAATGAATGGAAAAACACAAGCTGGTTTTACAGATTTTTGGGGTAGCATACTGCAAGCAGAGCTGTTTTGCAGAGCTGATATTTTTATAGAACTAGACTCCTGAAAGCTCCCAAAGGAACATATGAAAGACATTAAAGACTTGCTTTATACCAAAGGGAAAAGATGAATTTACACAGCAAGCAAGTAAGTATATGTTCTCCTACAACACACCCAGATAACTACATAATGAGAAAAGCTCTAGTAAATATCTGAGATCGACAAGATGTCATTGCACCAAAACCAGCAGATTCCAGAGATTCAGATTCATTCCAAAATCAGCATTTCAACCATTCATTTCCTCTTCAAAGGATACAGAGCTCGTAATAGCTCTTTGGAGATAACATAGAAGTCCGCAGCTCACCAAGCATGTTGGAAGCATGTTTCAGAGCATCCATGAGCTTGTTTTTGTCCTTCAGAGGAAGAAAGAGAGAACAGCCTATAAGACAGCAGTGAATAGTTCAGCTGCAACCACCTCAGAGATTTCAGAAGCACTCCACAGAGTACAAAAACTGGAACAGGTGTTACCTTTCTTGCTGCTGTCATTTGGCTGCAAACAAATTTAGCTTGGCTAGCCACGTAAAAATATATGGGAATATTTAACTTTTCATTGCAGTTTTAAGCAGTTTCTCCAAATATAAATAGGTTTCTCAAACCCAAGAAAGCTACACTTGATGACATCATCCGCCTGCATTGGCTACAATTTCAAGATAAAGAACTCAGTACAACGCTAGCCAATAGTCTTTTCCAGTCACAGAAGAATTCATGCATCAGTCTACAGTTAATCACTACAAAATGTATCCCCTGTCGCAGGTAATTTATTATTAGACTCATGGCCTGCGGTTCACGCCAAGAAAAGACTTCATGGAAAAAGCAACAGTACATTGAACGTAGACAAGAACAGTTTCTCATCATATAGTTCAATATAAAATGAATTTGAGCAACAACCTTCTGATGTCAAGTGATAGTCTTATTCTCAGTTTAGGCTTACTTAAATGCAAGCACATGTACTAAAGGTGCATCTTTACAATTTATCTTATCAAATACTGGAGCAAAAAATCGGGAAGACATTCAAAGCATACTCAAGGCTCACTCTCTTTGAGAAGTTGCCTCATTTATTTGCAAAGCCTCTGCCAGAAAGATGCATAAAGGGTTAAGTTTCCTTGCAGCACTAGAGATTAATATTGATCTATTGTTTTACTCTTAGCAGACAAGCAGCTTCACGCCATTTTAAAAAGTCACGTTCTTACCAAGCATCTCTTCATCTGGAAAGACTGCACCTTCACAGCCTGAATGGCTTCATCCAGGAGTTTTTCCTGTTCATCCTGAGGAGACTGCTGTGTTGTTGGCTGGAACAAAAAAAAAAACCCAACAGAACTATTTTTAAGAGGCTGTTTATTACTGGATTCAAACCGAGCTCCCATAGTTTAGAACACAGTGCAAGTGACACCGAAGTGCGACCACTCAAGAGTTATCAGAAATGGCTGCGTGATATTTAAGGGAGGAAGTTCGCAGTACTCCGCAAAAACCCGAGGGCATGGAGGAGACAGGTTATGGGTAGCCTCTGTGCACCACTGCTTCTTGAAGTGCAAAGCCATGGGGACAGAACAGGGTCAACTCTTTCCTTCTAACATTTACAGGTGAAGAATCCAGTGTAAGCATTTGCAAGAAAAACCTTCAAGAGAATGCAGACATCAATACGCTGAAAGGAAGCATTGTTACTTCTTTCCACAGAGCTTCAAAGCAATGCCCAGACCGCACACGATGCAACTGTACAGGTACTTCCCTGCACTTACAAGTCACAAGCCCTCGATTAACTGCTGAGCCACACCACTGTATTATGCACAAGTCTCAGGTAAGCAAAGGATGAGGTACAGTAAGTGCTTTCCAGAAGCTAGAAGCGACTTGCAGAAAGCAATAGAAAACCAAAGAGAAGCACCAACTCTTCGTGTCCTCTATCTGTCCCAGGGATCCCCTTTCTCGTACCTGTTCTCAAAGAGGCACATTCCAGGCCTTCAACTTAAACCTTTCAACATCTTTCACCTTTCCAAGGATCATACTGCATTATCTCATAACAATAATTAAACGCACTGCTTACAGCCTTAGATCCCCACCCAATCCAGCTGTAATAGGCCTTCTCATACTGCTCCCTGCCCTCTACCAGATGGATGAGATCCGTTTCTATGATCATCTTTACATTATCCTCTAAGACATCCAAATCTACTTAGATCAGAACCTCTAATGCTCTCCCCACTTGCAACCAGCCTTCCTCCTGACGCCTTACAGGGAACCACCACCATCCACCTATCATTTAGGCCAAGTCTTCAACATCTCATTAGAGCCTCCCAGCCTCTCCCAATCTTCCAGTTTGTTTTCAGATGGCCTCTCTGAAAAACTGAGAGAAACAGGCATTGTTGTGTCCCAACTACATCTTCTCTAGTCCTGACAAACACCATGTACAGTGATACCCACAGCAGGTTCTCCGAGCCTGCAGCTTCAGTAAATTCTCAACGAATTATACTTGTTCCCCTCATCCACTGGGTTCAGAAGGTTCCTGGTCTCTCTTTAACCATATCTCAGACACAAGCTAGCAGGCCATGAATTACATCACCCTAATGTTCTTAAAAGCAGTATCTTGAGTACCAACTCCTCCCACACATCCCATGATTGGAGTCCCCCTAAGCATCTTTTGGGGACTGAGATCAAAACTGAGGTCTTAAACTAAAACCTCTCCATTTTAATGAACAGCAACGTAATGGTTATAGAGCATTGCAGCCTTGCATGCCCCTGTTTTCTCCCATATTTAATTGGGTTCTTGTTCTGCAATTGGAATCTCCCCAATAAGTCACAGACAGTATCTGTCCGTTGTTCTCCCTGCTATCCTTTTCCACATGCAGAAAACAGACAGGGGCATGCAATACTGTTATTGCCTTCATCACACCCAAACAGGCAGTGAAACGCTGCCCTTGAAGGGTCTCAATCACTCTGCTCGACAAAAACAAGGTTAATCTGATCTAACACTAGTGACAATCCTGCTTCAAGCAGGAGGTTATATGAGATAAAGGTTCCTTCCAACCAACACTTCTACGACTCAACGGGCCTCAGTAATACTCAAACCATGCACGATAACTAATTAACAAGTCTACTTAGTCAACAGAAAAAACCACCTCCGCTAATTAGTGACTGCACATCTTAGAAAGTGCTCTCTTATAATTTATCACATAAAGTGCAGGTCTTCCAAAGAACAATTCAAGCATAAGGTGAAAATGGCTAGACAACCCTATTCCCCAGCCAATTCAATAGCTACAAACTCTAGAAAACCTCCAACTGTGAAGCAAGTGCATTCTGCCAGCAGAACTTTGCTATAATTGCTAAGCTTTATTTATTCCATGACAAATCGGACTTTCAAGGAACAGAAAATGCCAGTGCCAGCACTAGTATGCAACAATCAATATCAAAACATCCTGCAACAGACTTGCTGAATTATGTCTGTGCCAGAACGTTTGTCACATCCTACAGTCCCCTGAATTCATGAGAGTGCTTCAGGGAAGATGCATGACTGCTGAGCTGATTGCCACATGCTCTAACCCCATCAGATCTCTCTATATTAAAGCACAGCTAGAAACAGTGCAGTAACGTTAACATGAACCACAGCTTCCTAAGCCCTCCTCTCCTACCGAGCATTAAGCTTACACTGCTACTGGTCCTGCTCTTCCATCCTCCGTTGCTCAGGGGGCCATGTAGTGCTAGGAGAGCTGTTTAGGGTCTAAAGCATTAAACAAGCTAGAAGACTAGCTAGAAAGCTAGATTACTAGTTTACCATTCACCTAGTTCACCCTACAACAGCATAAAACCTTGCCAGCAGGGCTGTGAAAAGAAGGCCTTCTGAGAGCAACACCAAGTTAAAGCGTTTATTGAAACACACCATGTTTGCTACAGCCCCAATAAGTGGTCGGCAGCGTGCATGTGCATCAGTTTTGTTACCTTTGGTGTGAAAACCACTGGTTAAAGCGTAATGGTTACTACAAGTTTGAGACTATGCTTTACATGATACCAATAACGATGCCACCAGAAATACCTAACTGAAGGTATNGCAGTGTGCATGTGCATCAGTTTTGTTACCTTTGGTGTGAAAACCACTGGTTAAAGCGTAATGGCTACTACAAGTTTGAGACTATGCTTTACATGATACCAATAACGATGCCACCAGAAATACCTAACTGAAGGTATACACCTCCTTGTGCAACTTTAACCACTGTCGTAGCAACAGCTGGGGAAGTAATGGAGTTTCAGAGCCTTGCTCTGTCAGACCTACCTTTCCCATTTGTAATGAACCAGTCAGCTTTATATCAGATTCTGTCTGCATGAACAGAAGACACTGACGGTATTTTCACTTCTGCTCTACATTTGAGCAGCAATGCCCCACACTGTATTCAACACCGGGACTGTACGTACATGATTGAATTCATCGACCGAAGCATTTTCCATGTTACCGTAAGGGATTGACTTTTGTCTTCTGCATCTCTTCAAGACTAAGATTAAAATTACATTCACATATGTTCTGATTCGAAGGCCGAGAAGCTGATTAGTGTAAACAAAGATGTCTTTCCTACTACTTTAGACACACACTTTAAGTCTCAAGAAAAGTCAATCTCAGCGTTTCACAGTCACACAGGTAGAGAGACAACCTACCACTGACTGTCACAAGCATACAACGGAAGCAACCGGAGGTGGTGTTTGTAGTAGCTTTACTTCTACGTGAAGAGAAAACGTCATAACAGCAGAACCACTGAACAAGTTCCAACTCTTTCTTAGTTTTCAAAGTCTGAATATTTATCAGCTTACCCTTTTCTTTCTACTTCAGAACTATAGAGGTTTCCACACATAACCTGGTTCTTATCAAGTGATGCACAAGATCACATCAAGAAACACACATCCTAATATATATGCCTGAAGTTTGAGGAAGTTATAGCACAAAGCAAGCGAAGTGAACATGCAGCAAAAGCCTACCAGTGGCAGTCAGCAGCACACATGCCAAACTAGAAACCAGTTCTTCTGTCAAATACTATATTGAATAAAGCTGTTTATGCTCTGCATCTTCCAGTTCAAATTAGGCACCTAATAATGCAAAACGGTATTTTAAAGTGTTATTTTATTAAAAAACCGCAACGGCGCTGTGGAGCCCTGTGTCAACCTGCAAACAAGAATCTTGAACGTAAGCTTTTGAAGTGGAAGATACTTTGACACTGGAGAATAGCAGCAGTACTCTGTAATCAAGGCACAGAATGACGTGCCTTGTCAACAGCATGTACAATGAGGTGTAAAACCCTGCATGAACACGAGATAAGCAATTTATAGCAATTATGCAGCCATTTAGACTCTGGAAATGCCTGAGCCTTGCGCCCATTAGAAACACTGCAAATGTTGAAGAAAAAAGGCGAGCTGATGCGAACATAGTTTTCTGCATTACTTGTTCCCTAACCTTTTTTCCTCTGAAGCCACAAGGAAGCAGTGGAGAAGGGACAGAGAGCTGCCTCTTTCAGCTGCACTATCAGTTTCTGCAAAAGACACCACAGCCTTTCTCTAGATTTGAAGAAAGGACTATCATAAGTTACCACATGCAAGCTATGGAAGTCACAACACACAGCAGCTAAATTCAGCCGGAGGCAGAGAATAGCTGGTTTTTAGTGTGCGGTTTTTTTTGGTGCGTATTTTTTTCTTTCTTTGTTCCAGGTTTTGTTTCTTTGGTTTTTTTTTTTTTTTAAAAAAGGCTAGTGAACTGTAACTGGCCTTGGAAAACAAGATTTTTCTTAAAATCCCAAACTAGCTTGGAGGACGTCTACTGCCTGGCTGATTAGAGTGGGTAACACAAGTCATCCCGCAAATAACAATTAGAAAAGAGCATTATCGCAGCAGCAAACATTATTCCGGACCATGCCTACCCTCATACTAGCGACTACTCTTGAACATACAAAGTGAACATTTAAAAACTGCAGTACTGGTAAACTGTAGTACTCAAGAGAAAGAACGACGCAGTACTGAAATACAGCAGAACTCAAGGCAAGCTCGCAGAGACTACCAAATAACCTGTATTCTGGCAATATAGGTATCTTAAGCTGGATGCAGAGTGTAAGTAATAGAAAGTAAAAGGTTTTGCTTCTGTTCCATCCTACAGTGCATTTTCTTCTATCTCCAAATGATGAAGTACTTTTCTTTACATAACTGATGTGCTCACAGTCTATTCCAGACGTGACTTTTCCTTCTGTTTGCTCACACGGCTGTGTTTAGTACCACAATGAATGGGGTTTACCCAAGGAGGTTTTTCTGGCTCCTCCTAGTTGGATTTTATTAGGACTACCTACCAGCCAGTCACCATTGAAACATTTAAAATGAGTTTCATGCTGTAGAAGTCACTGAGTTGCTTGGAATTAACAAAAACAAAAATGCATAAGCATTTTGTACCATATAGGAAGCATTACTCTGCAATACTGAAGACAACTCCAGAATTTCTATTATATCTCACAGTATAGGAGCTCAAAGATGAACTACAGAGAAGAAAACTTTTCCACATGTTTAAACTGGTGCTCACTGCCACCAGAAGCCACAAGACATTAACAAGAACTGAGGGGCTGGTCCTTTTATTCAGGAGATGATCAAGAACAGCCAGAGTCCTCTTTAAATCAGTCTTGTTAAAGGTACTTAAACATTCAGCTCAAGGTTTAAGCCAAGCTTGGCCATAGGAAACAGAGGTGGAGCCCAATTTGGTAGATGTGATTATCCTATNTTCAAGAGATGATCAAGAACAGCCAGAGTCCTCTTTAAATCAGTCTTGTTAAAGGTACTTAAACATTCAGCTCAAGGTTTAAGCCAAGCTTGGCCATAGGAAACAGAGGTGGAGCCCAATTTGGTAGATGTGATTATCCTATATTTAACATCTACACATTTTTTTTTCTGGATCACCTGGTATCAGTTCCCATGGAAGTGACAGGCAGAAGAAAGCTATGTCATTCTTGAGTTAATGACTACCACAAAGTACTTCGTGGAGTGACGAGACAGCTATCTAGGTAATTTGGCATTTCTCATCACCCAGTTAAGTATTTTCCATTCATCTTTCAAGTAATATTACAGGTTTTGCCACGCCCCACACACAGTTCCAGAGGATATAACATTGAATTTATACCAACACACACATAACTTTAAAAAGGAAGTCTGTCCCAAAAGCCTAGGAATGTGCAATCCCTGCTTTACAAAGCGTTCAGTTAGTTTTTGCGTCACTCCCTAGATACTGTCAGTACTGTTTATACTCCACAGCTAGGCTAATCAACAAGCTGTGATGGCTCTAGCAAGCGCTGCTTAAACTTTTATTGAGTATGAAATACCACAGAAGACACACTAAACAGGCAGACTTCTCAGTTTTACTAGGAAACTTGACCGTCCCCTTATTTTTATTGAAAATTGAAGCGCATTTCTCAGTAAGGGCTATTTCCATGCTGAAAAATCAGGTTCGCCTCCCCAACAAACAGGAACCTTTCTTCCAAACCAGCTCCAGGGAGCCGGGCCCGCAGGAACAGAAAGGAGGTTCCCTAGGAAAGTCTGAGAGCGCAGCCTGGAGGGTCAGGAACAGCGCAGAGGAGAGCACATAAGCGCAGCACGAGAAACGACATCGCCTCGGGTTCACGGCGGGAGCAGCGCGCTGACACACGCTTAAACTGCGAGCGCAGCAGCGGCTCCGCAGCAACACCGCCCGCCCCTCCGC
>VZSC01010941.1:260405-271786 GCA_013398225.1 Steatornis caripensis
CGCTGTAGAAGGGGCCGCGCGCCAGCCCTCGCCGGCTGCCTGCCCTCGGGAGCGTTGTTCCCGTCCGGACAAGCGGGGCCGGCCGCCTGGCGGTGCTTTGCCGCCGGGCTGCCCGGCGGGCCCTGGTAGCTGTCCCGGCGCGGTAGCGGCGGCCGAGGCCTGTCCCGCCTGCTCGCGGTGCCAGCCTGCCAGCCGGTTCCTTCTCTGGTGCTGGTCGGCGTGAAAAAAGTCACAGGCCTTAAGGTACAGGCGGTCCGTGCAGGAGCCGGTGCAGGCTAGGAAATGCAAAGCTGCCGCTGCTCGCTGTTAGAGCAAGGGCAGCGTTGTCCCGCGTTTGCCGTTCTCTCGCTAAGCGTGTGTTGCAGCCGCTGCTGGAGTCGGGGCGCTGGACTAGGCAGACCTTGGACCAGTTCCTGCCCTGCCGCTCTTACTGTCCTGTAACTGTGCTTTTGTTAACGAGGGCTTGGTGTGCTGGGTGTTTTGCAGAAAAGCTGAAGAGTATCTGCGGTTATCCCAGGTGAAATGCACAGGATTAATGGCTCAAATGACAGCGACAAGCAGTGCTGTGATGTGCCTGGACCTAGCAGCTAGTTTCATGAAACAACCAGTTGACAAAGTAAGATACAGTATATGACACGGCTGGCTGGTGCATTCTCCATAAATCCGCTAAAGTAATTGTTCTGTGTAGTGTGTGCTGGGAGCAGGAAAGGGAGAGCAATAACTGACATTACCCTAGACCCAGTAGTGTGCTGCTACACACGGCGTTAGAGCTTTCACTGCTCAGAGTTTGAAACACTTCACAAGTTCAGCTTGCTTTGTTATAATTTTAGCTCTTTTAGAAGCCAGTAAGCTTCCAGCAAGGATGTTAAATTTAAGATCTGTTCCTTTTACTGGGGCAGGGAAGCAGTGGCTCCAAGGAATCCTTCTCTGTGGTGGTACCCGTAAACCTCTGTTCGGAGACCTGCTAAGTAAATGGCACTGAGCTGCCAAAATAACGTCTGATATAAGATGTTTGTGATTGTCCATTCACAGACAGAGAAGAATTTAGTTGCATCTGACCTGTGAGAGGTAGCATGAAAGTATTGTTCATCTCTGCAGGTTGCCCAGTTCTTGGTTACCTTTGTTTTTAACCACCTTGTGATAAAAAGGCCATGTCGTATTATATGGAAAAGACAAACCTCACTTCCAGTGAAATGGTCTGAAAATAACACTGCATTAAAAGATGTGGTATTCCTAGGTGGTTAATCTTTCTGTGTGCAGTCAGAACTTATACCGTTCATTGCACAAGTTTGTTTAATGTAACAATT
This sequence comes from Steatornis caripensis, assembly GCA_013398225.1. NCBI lineage: Eukaryota > Metazoa > Chordata > Aves > Caprimulgiformes > Steatornithidae > Steatornis > Steatornis caripensis. The sequence continues at coordinate 261,713 of VZSC01010941.1, forward strand.
GAACTTTATTTCAAAGGTGTTGTGTAGTTTCTCTGTATCTATTTTGGTTGCCCGAATAAGATGTGGGGAAGGAATCTTGCTAATTCTTGGGATTTGTCTTTGTCTTCTTGAAAGAGCTATTTTGTTAAACTCTCCGGTTTGAACAAGACGACCTACCAGAGCTCCATGAAGTCTTTGGAGTGTTTGCTAGAGGTGAACCCCAGACTAGGAATGCGAGACTTGGCCGTGCAATTCTGCTGCACAGAGGCAGTGAACACTGCTTCAAAAATACTACAGAGGTAAGTAAGATTCTCTGTTCGTTAGATGAGAGCTTGCTGGTTGGAAGGGCCAGGTACCTCCCACTGACTGGAGTGGTGAGGTGAGTTCTTAGCATTGAAAATCCAACCGCTTATCTAGGCCGCCTTTTAGAATGCATGTTAGAAAGACTTAGCCTGTGAATCTCAGTAAGTCATTGTCTGAGTCCCAGTTCTTCAACTGGGGATAGTGTAAAAAAAGATACGACTCTTAGTCCCTGTATTTGTCCATAGCATCGCACTGTCTTCCATTTAACCGCTGATCATGTTACAGTGTAGAAGTAATGCTCAGTAGAAACAAATTCTCCCTTCTGGAGAAGCAGATCTCTTAAAGTACACATTACTCTTCTTGTAAAAACAATAGGTAGAACACTTCAATGGAGATTCAACAGATTTAACTAAAATTTTGCACTCTGTAACATCTACTTTAACAAGAGCAATCACTGAAGATTGATTCTGGAGTGCTGTCACCCTGACAGCACATGCTGAAATGCCATTAGGGATTTAGGATATTCTGAGTTGCAGGTCAGTGAACAAATGCTGTGTATGCTTGGTGTGCTTAATACAAACTAAAAGAAAATAGCCGGAGGACAGGTAGACAATAAAAAACTAAATTCTTTAGTGCTGCACATCCATCACATCACTTTCTATTTTCAATCCTTCATCTGTGTAATATACATAGTAGAGGAATCAAAGAAACTAGAATTCTACCCTCTATTATAGGATGGATTTATGCAAAGTATCTCATTGTAACTTTTAAATATAATGTAGAGATACAAGTGCTGTATGCACAGGGAGCACAAGAAATAGATTTTACTGACATGCCTTGATCCAGATCCCTAATTTGAAATACCTTTGATTCAAAAAGAGGAGGTGACTTTTCCCTAGTCTCTCTTGTTCTTCTCAGCCAGTAGCAGCTGTTTCTGCTTGACTGAGTTGCAAAGGACCGAGGGATCCAACAGGAGACCTGTTCAACAGCTGAGTAACACGTCACAAATTAATTTCTACAGCTTCATTTGAGGCAAATGCACTTATCACTCTTATTGTTGTTGTTCAGGTATGAATCCAGCCTCTCTGAAGCACAGCAAATGGACCTTGATTTCTCAAAACCACTTTTTATAACAGCTGCACTATTCACTGCGTGCAAGTAAGTATAGCTTGAGGGATCTTTAAGGGGCTTAAATGTCTAACGAGACACCAAACAGACACAGTACTTGCAGTGTAAGCAGCTGATTCATTCGGCATGTCTGAATAGTCTGAAGGGTCTTGCTTAGCACGTCGTGCTGCCCCGCTCCTGGAAATGGAGACGGCTGTAGCAAACCAGCCTTTCCTTACAGTGAACTCTCCAAATTACACTGCATTTGCCTTCAGGAGAAAGCAGAAGTATTGTATCAAATATACAGAAAAGGTTATTGAGTTACTTATCCTAAAATAAATGAAACTGGTCTTCCCTGGTGTGTAACTGGGTGCTGTGGGTAATTCCATCAGGACATACCCACAGCAGTGGCTGAAGAACTCCTGTTAATGTTTTGCACTTCACCCTCCTTCCTCTCAGCCTAACCAGCATAATATAATCCTGTAGTAATGTTTTCAGATTTAGTGGGAATTTTTTTCCCTTGTCAGGGTAGATTTGAGCTGGGCACAGAACAAAAAGTTGCATGGCTTTTGGTGACATACTTCTTGCTCAAGGTGCAAGAATGGCTGGTAACTTACTTCTGAGCACCAAGAAGCAGTCATTCTGAAGAAGAAAAAGCCCTAAGCTCTACACCATTACATCCCAAGGATGCTCTAACCTTTGGGAGATGGATCTGTAGGCCTGCATCAGCTTGGAAGACAGGTGTCAGGAGCACTTGAGTCAGCCAACCCTTTGTAAGAATTTGCTTGCATGCAAATATCTTCCCTCTCAGTATTATGCCTTGTAACAGTCATAGGAAGCAATTTCGGTGCTGTGTAGTTGCACAGCTCCTGACAAATGTTCTCTTGAGACAAGGGTCCCATTGAGCTTTTTGCAGTAGTGGGATTTTGTCCTGGTTTCCTCACGATCTGAGCAGTACCTTTTTTAATAGAATTCCCTTACGTAACTTGAACTAACCCCGAGTTTCAATTCCTGAGCTGTATTGACTGAGTAGCACAGGGGTCTATTTTTTAAGCAAACTTGTTTCTGAGCAGGACAAGGATTAGGACAAAAACTCAGGCCTACCTTCTCATTCTCACAGGCAGTGGTGGTACAGTAAATGTTACCTCACTTGAGTGATAGTTGCTGGAGTCTTGCTTTGTACAGAGATAACTTATCTTTCTCTTGTAGGTGTTTGAAGCTAAAAGTGGACAAAACTAAAATGTTGGCTACGTCTGGGGTGAGAAAAGCAATATTTGACCGGCTGTGCAATCAGCTGGAGAAGATAAGCCAGCAACTCAGCAGTAGGTTTTTAGCTTTATCCATGTAAGACAGCACACCCATCATCTGGCCTCACAGTGCCCCATCCTTTTCCAGTGGTGATTTCATTCTGATCACTTTCTGCTGTCCCCTTCCAGCCAAACCTGCCAATCCATTCCAGCATGTTTCCTGCAGCCCAGTTCCCAGTCATAGTCATTGCTTCTGGGGAAGTCACAACAGCTCAGCACACAGCATGGCCAAAAGGAAATGTTTTCCCTCTCTTCTCAAATGCTCACTGCTCCTTACATTCTCTGCTGCTGCAATTTATTCCCTGCTTCTTCCATGCTACTTGGCCTATCGTGGATTTCTCCTTCTTATTTGCTTTCTCCATCCCGCTAACATGGCAACATTACACACAAATTAACATAAACATCTTGCTATCTCTCTTGCTTTCACTGATTCACTTCTGCTTTCCACAGCTGATAATCCTGCCCAAGTAACCAAAAAGTAGCAGTGTGTTTTGGGGGTATGAACATGGTGGATCATTGTGGTTACAAATGCAGCAGCAGTGCTATTTAAAGCAGCCAGCCAGTCAGTGCAAGCCCTGAAGTGTGCTTCCACCTCTGCGTGTACAGCTTGAGCATCAGTCTGGACAAGGGAACTGCTCTGACTGGGAGGCAGTACTTTTGGAAGGTGGCACTGCTGTCAAAGAATTGCCTGTAGAACAATGCCCTTGGGGCCCTAAACACCATTCAGAAGTAAAGCGACTTATTTTTTTTTAGATGATGATGTTCCACTGGCTGCAGAGACACCTGGAAGCTTGGAGACCAACCTGGGGTACTGTGAGAAGGAAGATGGTAAGTTGTGTTTAGCTATGAACTAAAATCACCTCACCAGAGCAGACCTGAGCTTTATTGCTGCTTAATGATATTTTATAATAGAATACGTCAAGTTGTAAGGGACCTATAACAATCATAGAGTCCATCTCCCTGCTGCTCACAGGGCTACCTAAAACTAAACCGTATGACTAAGAATGTCATCCAGACGCTTGTTGAACTCTGACAGGCTTGGTGTTGTGACCACTTCTCTGGGGAGCCTGTTCCAGTGACCAACCACCCTCTCAGTGAAGACCTTTTCTTAATGTCCAATCTGAACTTCCCCTGATGCAGCTTCATTCTGTTTCCTCATGTCCTATATTTTAGTTGTATAATATGCCATAATATCCAGTTCACAGCAGCTTACTCCCTTCTACAAACTACTAGCTAATGGAAGGACAAAGAGAACCTAGCAGGACAGTGGTGTTTATACTGAGTAGTCCTAGTAGAATTAAGGACGACTCTTCTATTCAGACACAGAGGTGAAGAGATGACTGTTCCGGCAGGTGAGGGGAGCAGCAAACCACAGGAGTGGATAATACAGTGACAGACCCTGTGCTTGTGTCTGTGCCTTTGCTCACTGCCATGGCTATTCCTAGAAACGTACTGCCCATGATCTGTCATGAACTTCTCCTTCTCCTAGGATCTGAAGATGATGATGAGATGCCATGTAAACGGCCAAAGACTGAAACAAATCAAGACTATGAAGAATGGAAAAAGAAAATCCTGGAAAAAGCTTCTAAGGCACAAGAGACAAGTAGAGGTACTGTCTCTGTGGTGCCACCTAGTAACATCACTGCTGCTTGCTCATAGTTTCAAATTTCCATCTGCTCTAACAAGAGTTCCAATAGGAGATGGCTGCCTGGTAGCCAACTAGTTTTATTTATGAGCTAGTTTTTAAGTATTTAACAATGTTATTTTTAGTAACTGACACCAGAATTGAGGTGATTTTACAAGAAGCCCGTCTGACTACTCGCCAGGCCGGTTCCTGAGCAGCTATGGCATTAAGTGGTATTATAGCTTCATTTATCTTGCTGCAAGGAGGTAACATTCTAGTGCTGTGTTAAGTGCAAACACGTTGTAAGTTACGTGGCCTTGGGCCCCTGACTGGAAGTAGTCAGTGGAAAAAAAAAAAAAGGGGGAGGGGGGGAGGCTGACAGTGGCTTGTTAAACTGCAAAACCAGCAGAGGAATTAAAAGTGGTTGTTTGGGATTTTTTACTGTTGAAGAAATATTGTTTAATCACTGAACTGTATGGGTCATAAAGTCTCTTGTGCTTGTAAGTGGTCCCACATATTCCAAGAAACAATAAAGATACTAGAAGGAAAAGCTTTGTATTATGACATCAGGTTCTTGGCACTTGTCATCTATAAAACAATAGGAGAGAATCCAACCTTGTACATTGTTAAGACATACTCAAAAGCCGCTTTCAGGTTTGATTGGTGGAGGGGTTTAAAACAAAACTGAGGAATAGGCTTGTTCCACTTCAATGGAATTTATTATTATTAATTCAGAAATATACAGACCAATGAATATAATCACATTTAGCATGCAGAACCACTCGGGAAGGAAAACATGAACAAAAGTGGGCCTTCACAGAAGGTGATACATTGCCAAGATTATTCCACTTGATTTCAACATTATTTCACTTGATTTTAATAATTCTTCTCTGTCTCAACTCTGGAAATGCTGCAAAACTCCAGCATTCAGAACTGTGCAAAGTGAGAAGCACTAGAGTGGAAAAGATAACTAGAGTAGGGTAAGCCAGTCTTAACAAACCTCTTTATTAGCAACCAACACTTTTGTTAATTCAAGGGATATGAAAGTCCATAAAGTTAAAGGGAGCTCTACAGTGGTTTGATGCCTTTGCTGAAAAGCTAGTTTTAGCAGTATTAGTTTTTTTTTCCTAAAAGCCCACCCCGCTCACACTGAGTTTTTCAGAATCTAGAACAGAAATTAAGAAAACCACAGGTTTAATAAATAACGTTACATGTTTAGCTGAGAGATCGTAAGCGGCTCCGACTCTTTAATACATCAGGAAAAGTTTAAAATCCAAAATAAGTTAGTATTCTGAAGAAAACGTTTAATGTTCAAGAGCAAAGTGGGGGAAAAAAGGGCTTCAACCTCCTAACTGGGCTGAAGGCAGAGTCTGGCAACACACCATTTCCCTGCCCCTGAACAGCAATAAAACCTGTCTTGCACATCACACCTTACCAGCTTCTCAGACTTCATTAAAATTGTCAGAGAGGAGAAAAAAATCCTCAAACTAAAACTTAGAAAATTAACTGCTGCAGTCACAGCCAAGGAACAAGTTTTAAATACATATAAAATGACATCTGGAAAGCGGCTCTTTTCTGGACAGCACAAGATCTTTTTTGCATAGACCCAATGGTCATTAGGCAATTTTTATTTATGGCAGTTCCACCTATCTCCTTCCAAAAGTTCAATCAGTTCAGCTCAATTCAACTTGCCATAAAAAAAGCAGCAATGGACCCACTGACTTAAGTTGCTTCAAACCAGGATTCCTCGTATTTCCTAACTATGCAGTGACTATTTGTTAAAGGACAGAGTAGAAGAAAAAAACAACAAACCAAAACCATTCAACTCTGAGTAGTTGCACTGAATCATCATCATGTTTGGGGGAAAAAAATTAATCTGTTTTGAAAAAATATAGAAGAAAAGGATATCACATCTTTTGTTTTAAGTAACAAACGCCCAAGGGAAAAATCGTGCCGCTGTTGTGGCAGTGCTCTAAAACTGATGACGCACATCAGTTACGAAGAAAGTCTTTACAGATCTGATGCTTGATGTGAGAAACCAGAAAACTGACAAGATGTTTTCTGTGTAGACACACCGACAATATGCTGCAGAATCAAAGCCTTCAGAAGTCAGCCCCAATAGCAGCCGTGTTTTTCCATCACTATGTACAACTACTAAAAACTTTTAAAAATAAGGTATTTTCTGCTTTTAGAAATTATTTCAGTGCTTCTGCCTTGAGGCACTTCTGGAACCCTAGCACTAACACACATAATACTTGAGGATGGCAGACCCAAAACCTTACGTTACAAAACAAAGGGGTAGAAATTATTGAAGATTCTAAGTCCTTCCATGGCTTCGTGTCCATCTCCAAGAGTGGTACATGCTTCATACAAGCTTATGCAAGTTTGACAGACATACTCTGAAATCTCTTCAGCCTGTTAGCAGCAGCCACCACATAAAAATGTTTCTGTGAACAAAACAGAATAGTCCAAGTGTGAGTGCAACTGAGGTAAAGGACCTTTTCCGTGGCTCACGTGGGGTTTTCTTCTTGGTAAATCCATTTACCTGTAGCGACCCACACCTTGTGTGGATTGCAGTGCAAAACAGCTTTGTACTGGGGAACCGCTGCCGGTACTGTGAACGTCTGCAGCATTATTATGAATTGCATAGTGATACATCTTTAAATTATGTATTTTTTAAAAACGCTAGTGCAGAAGTCCGTGACCAAACAGCTGGAGTGCAGGAGCAGAAAAAGTGTAAGCCTCTGGTTTAACTCCCTGGCGAGGAGTTACAGCTCTCCATGACAAAAGAAAAGGATGTGGTCCTCACTTGAGTTTCCCTCACATTTACACAGGCTTATTTGTAACAAGATCACTGTATTCACACTTCAGGATCAATTATCTACAATCCAATAGACTCCAACTGAAATTCTTATCTATCTCTTCTTCATCTAAAATTTGATTCCGAGGGAGTACTAGGTTATAAGAAAGGTCCTGAAGAGTTCTCTGGGATGGGTTTAAGCCTAATTTTTGCTCTCTTCCACACTGCTACTCTCTGCAATGAGAGGCACAAAACTGCCTTATGTTGTATCCCTACTTCATAGTGACAACAAAACAATGCAACTGTTGTCAGTGGAAAAAAATCTCTCCAATATGAAGAGAAAGAACATTTAATGTAAGCTAAATAGCATCTGAAGTCTCTGAACTTGTAAAGAAAAAAATGCAGAATTTCTAAAGGCCAGTCAGAAGGAGTAAAAATTGAAACCAAACTTCCTAAAAATAGAAGCAGTATCATTCTGTAGGAGAAAAAACTTAATTTACAACTTAAAATAGACTTCCCAAACTGATATTTACAAGAAAGAAGCCTGTGGGCAAAAGTGAGCCAATATACAAAGAAGGAGGGAACGGCTCTGCCTATGTTGAGCTGATTTTCCCTCTGGAAGTAGATTTGCGAGACTTTGTCTATTTACCTTCCATTTTCTGTGAGCCATGTAACTCTGCAGCAACAACTGGGACTTCAGGCGAAGCTTGGACTTCTTGGCTTTCGCAGGTAGATTGTTTAACCACTCATGCTTCAGACACTGTGTTGCACTCATCCGGCAGCTGCGGGGGAGGAAATCTGCCCTGTAAATCCAGCTACACCCGCTGCCTTTTTCTCAGTGCCCTGTGCTCCTCAGTGTTACTGATAAAGCAACTGCCTTAAACGAACCAACACAAGTGAGCGGAGATGCTTCCTGTTCAGTCCGGGTGCATAGGATCCTGATGATATCCTGCACCCTCCAGTGTTGGGGGTGAGCGGTGTGAGAAGCTGCTGGTGGGTCTGCAGTGGGTTGATTGAGCTCTGGTTAAATACTGTATTCTGCCTTTTTAGGGTTTGGTTTTGAGTGTGGGGTTTTCTCTTCTTTGAAGAAGCAGCTGTACAGGTTCATCAGTTTATGTATCATTTTGTTATGTGAATGCAGAACTTTGCTAAGAGAATCAGTGCATACAGAAAAATAATATTTGTGGTGTTATCTGTCTCTCCTGATAGTGCAGGCTTATTCTGTGCCTCATATTTAAAAAGCACAATTGTCTCTTCACCCTAAACTTGGATCAAGCCAAGCATACGTTATATCCTGACATTCAACAATGGGCCCAAATATGAAGGCCTATCCAAAAAGTTTTGAGAAATACATGGTAATAGAGGAAATCTTGGGGAAGAGGTGTTAAAAAAAAAAGTTTAATTTGCCGTTTTTCAAAACAAAAGCCTATGCTTAGCTCCTGAGCTTTGTCTGAGCTAGATGTCACTGAGAAGTTGATGAAAAGATGCCGCCTGCCTTCTCGCAGCTGATTTCAATAGTCAGGGCAGGTAGGTACGGGTCTTGCACAAGGCCAGACCTACTGCCCCAGCATGGCAAAAGGTGCCTAGTCTGTAGGAGAGCAGAGGCAGTCCTTGTGAATAACTGGGCCAACTAATCGTTGCTCTTTGATCTCACTGACAACACTCTTTTCTTGCATAGTCATTTCGTTCACAGCTTCTAACCAGACTTTGCAGTGTCCCTCTGGAGTCCCTGTTCCTATTGCACAGGAAAACAGAAGACTCCAAAGCACAGTTTACAGTCTCATAGCAAATCATCATCACCGCAATCTGAGAAAAAAAACCTTTGCTGTATCCTACTGGCAATACGCTAAAGTTCAGTTTATTCTTAGCTTCTCATACGACTTGCTGATCAAAATGTAATTAGTACTAGAACTGACTTGTCCGATTTAGGATATGATCTGGAATTTGTTCATACTCTAAGCACTCCTTTGAATTCCCCTCAAACACACAATCTGCTTTACTGTATGCATCGTTCCCTGTTTTGATTAGTTTTGTATCACTACTCAGCAAGATAAAAATTTCTCTACTCGCTCAGCCAACCCTACAGCCATTGTTGGACATCCATATCATCCTCATTCTCTTCTGTTGTTTCGTATGTGCAATCACTTTTTATTTTGGTGGAGCCAAGACTGAGAAGCCACACACAGAGTTAAGTCCCAAATGCTCCTTAATACATACCAAATGCATGTAGACCACTTTAGAATAGAACAATGCACATTTTCACAGCTGCAGCTTCCATTTATCCTTCATGGCATTCAAGAGACATTTTTGCAATTTGTGTCAGGACTTGTGAGTATCCAAAGTAACAACAGAAATAGCTTTTGCTCAGAGAAGGAATACTAAAGACAGATTCCCACACAGCAAATCCTTCCAGGTTTCCTCTATTCTGCCTGCATTGATGCTATTGTGAAAAGCAACTTTCTTCAGTGAAGGTATACAGACATTTTCCTTTTAAATAGAGGCGTTGAATCACCGAGGAACTGCCCAGCAAGCACAGATACAGCATACAAAACCGGTCACATAGTAAGTTCTCATTGTTAGCTGCAATCCAAACAGTTGGCTAGGAGGAACTTAATGTCATTAGGTGCTACCGTCCGCACGATCAGACAAAGAGGTACCTTTTCTCCTTCACAAGTAGTCTGGAAATAAAGTCTTTAGCTTCCTCCGATAGCTGTTCGAATGCTTCCGCATCAAAATCCCAGTTGCAGTTGACTACGTAATTCATTGTCTCTGCATCAGTTTCTCCCAGGAACGGGGACAGGCCACTAAGCCTGAAAAAAAAAGAAAGAATGGGAGAGAGACGAGTAGTTATTATATGCAAGATGTGTTTTTCCTTCTATGAATCCTCTGCTTTATAACTGTTAGCCTATGGAGAGGAAAGACTCTCAGCTATGGGGGGGGGGGTGGGGGGGGGG
>VZSC01010941.1:272183-285142 GCA_013398225.1 Steatornis caripensis
GGGGGTGGGGGGAGGTGGTGTGTCCACTTCTCACTATCCCTGCCTAGATAAGGCAATATTTTGGAGCAATAAAGCATTGTAATGTTAGTGTTCCTATGTAGGAGTTCACTGGGCTACATCAGGGAGCGCTGTTAACAGATCCTGAAGGAAATTAATTCAGTGGGGATCTAAGTACATACTTCAGTGCTTTGCCAGCTCTTTTCCAGCTAGGAAAGCTAGGGGGATTCAAGAGCTTTCCTAAATCAAGGCCCATATCCATGTTTGGCTTGATTTAAACAGAATTCTGAACAATAGCATATTTTTTTTCAATTAGTTTCTAAGCCCAGATTTATTGCTTAGTCGTTTATTACTCCATTCTGTTGGGTTTTGGCTAACCTACAAATTTAAACTAGAAATGCATCCAATTTACAGAAAGCATCTGTGAGATTCTGGGATGCAAAGTCAGCTCATCAGCAGGCAGAAATGTTGGACACACAAGCCACCCATGGCCACCATCCGGATATCGGCGAAATGTTTCAGGCCTGTTTGTGACATGGCATTTTTTAGACCCACGGCCTAACACCCATCATTAATTCTTCTGTCTACGTGCACACCAGGTCCAAGCTACTAAATTACCAGATTGGACATTTGAAAATTAATTCAAGTCTTCAAGAACGCAATCAAAATGAAAATTCAGACATGCTTTGGGCAACTTTTCTGAGCGAAGACCTGACCCGTTTTACCTTGCTAAATAACGTGGTAAAGGAAAAGAACATTTACATATTTTTCAAAGGGATTATTTGTTGTTTAGAGACTTTGTACGCACAGCGAGGTGCCTCTGCATTAAAGGCTGGGGTTTTTAACAGAATGAGTTAGAAGAAATCACAGCCAGACGGGCTCAGTGGTTGCTGCACCCCTGCTCTGCAGATACCCTCTACTGGCGTGCTCTTGCAGAGCCTTTGGTGCCATCGCTATGACCCCTCACAGGGTTACTCACAACATATACGTGATGACGCCTACGCTCCACATGTCTGTTGGGAAGGAAACAAAGTCATAGTTCACCACTTCAGGAGCCAAGAACTCTGGAGTTCCAAAGTTAACCTTCAGTTTCTCGCGAGGTTTGTACCTTTACCGGAAAGAGAGAGACATCACTGCTGAGAGCAGGCTGGGGAACACACCTCACGTTTACAAAAAGCAAGGCATGGCTTTTTGCCACGCAAGCATGGCAGAGCAAGCATAGCAAACTCACTCAGGTGATCAGGACTGCATTAAGGTCTTTCAAAAAAAAATAAATTGGTGAATTTTGCTGTGACTTCCAGTGAACACATCATCAGCTATACCTTTGCCAGAGCAAAACCAGAAGGAAGACCAACGGCAATAAGACCTGCAAAGGCCTCCCCCCCCAGAGTGATAGCAGCTTTACTCTCTGCCAGGCTCCACAGGATGCTTTCCAGCAGATCTTGTCCAATAAAAAACAAAACATAAAATAAAGCAGCTTCCATTAAAACAGGTTTGGAGAGCATTTGCTTAGTGGGATATACCCAGCTACAGCTCAGGGTAAAGGTCTGTATAACATACGAGCACAATGTAACTGCTATGGTGGGGCACTGAAGAGGTTTATTTGGGCTCAATAACAAGTTAACAGTGATCTCATATACAGAAAAAACGATTCTGTTCTATCGCTTAAAAGCGAAAGGTTACAAAACTGAACCAGTAATAACTGTCACTGGTGGCAGCTGGAGTTACATCCGCGTAGAGGCAGAACGAACCATTAAAGCATTGCTTTTACATCTTTGTTTCCTGGAAGATCTTGTTTTCAAAACTGCTTTAGTAGAAATTTGCATTTTTAACCTCCCAATTGGAAAACAAACAAAACCCCGAGCCCCCCCACACCTCAATGTATCCGTATCTGTTTACAGAAAATACTTCTTAAAAAAAAAAAGTCCTTGGACAGATACTTAGCCACACACACATAGGTAGGTTTGTATATGCATGAATGCACCAGGTTTTTGGCTTAAGAAAAGCCTCAAAGGGTTTAGAAAAGAGAAATTATGTTGTTCTTACCGTTATACTGTAACAAGAGTCATTCCTTTTTATTTTAGGGGAATCGACTCTCGCTTTCACAGCATTCCTTTAACAAACTCATGCAAGCAAAGTAAAAGAATGGAGAAAAGCCCCTATTTCTCCGAAGGTTTCCTTTTTAACAGAGGACGGCTCAAGCATGCTTTTTATTTTCCTTCAATCAATTTATCTATATAAAGAACTTGGCAGGTAGTTTCCACAACTAGAACTCGCACAATAAAACCCAGCAGTCAAGAAGTCTCCGAGACCCTTCATGGAGTCCCTAGAGTAAAAGCTCTACATGGGGAATAATTTTGAGATAATTAGAACAGCAATATAGCTTTATCCAACAGAAATGTTATTTGAAAAAGTAATTAGATAATTAATGCATGCAGCAGAAAACTCATGCTTGCAGCAGCATGCTACCCAGCTCATTCACAAAGTAGAATTACTTTAGAGCCACCAAAATGCACAAAAACCCCCCAAAGGACTAAAAACCAAACCACATCAGAGGCTTGTGGGTTTGTTTTGGTTTTGTTTTTTAAAATAAATTCGTAACTGAACTCTCTTACCTCCTTGCTAATCCAAAGTCAATAATTTTAATCTGGTTTCCTGTGTGATTTACACATAGTATGTTTTCAGGCTACAAAAAGAGAAGAGGGTATTTTGAGTTAAATACACGACCCTTTGAGAGAGATCTAGCAAGAGAGTATAAAAATCGCAGAGATTTTAATGATAATTTTTAGCATAATACTTTTCCTTTTATTCCTATCATGGGAGAGAGGATTTCACTGCCACACTGAGTGCGTGAAAGGTCTGGTTTTGGATCTCCCATAAAGAAGTTTAACTTCTGTGCCTGTGTAACAGTTTTCCTGTATTTCACCATAGATGACAAATAGATTTTGAAATGGCAAGGCCCCCCTGTGTACAACAGTAGGGTCAGTCTTCTGGTTGAGGTTTACCCACTGGATTTACTCCTTAAGCATAGAAGTAACTCCACTAAAAGCCACAAGGAACACGTCAAATGCATCCTTTGGTTTGCCCACAAAGTTAAACATTTGGGGTTTTTTTCCCCATGAGAATATTTTCCAAGGTGGGGATGGGGGGAGATGACGGTGTCCAAACTTACTACAACTGCAGAACTGTCTACAGCCCAACCGGATCTAATATCATTTGTGTAAGGCGTTGTATAAACAAGCAGAAAAAACATCAGTTTGTATTTCTGTTCAAAAAGATCCGTTATTAAGGGGCCACTAGGAAAAGATCGTCATTTTACTGCACTTCAGTTCCAGGCAGTAAAAAGTACAAACAATAGGAGAAAGACTCAATAGGTATTTGAACACAGTTACAAGCAGGTATGGGAAAGCGGGCGAAGACTGCAGGCATTTCTAGTCAAAGAGATTTTGGGGTGTGGTTTTTTCCCTGATGACAAAAGGGCATTTTTTAATTCCACACAGAATGAAAAGTTTCTGATTTAAGAGGCAAAAGCACAGAATTCTGTTCATGTCACTATTCTAAGCAAGCTACCAAATAGACACCGGGAAAAAAAAAGTAATTAATCTCTAGGGCTCCGTTCACTGTGGCTATTGAACTAAGGCAGTCTATTTCTTTATGACACAAGTCCGTGAAATGAGAAATGGCTCCTTGTAATTACAGACTCTGTGGCGGTCCAAACCGTAGCATCGCTAAAGAGCGCGGAGTACGAACTACTGACCTTCAGATCCAAATGGAGAATATAATGCTGGTGCAAGTAGTGGACTCCTTCACAAATCTGTTTGGTAAACAGGATTGCATCCAATTCAGTTAGATTGTAGTTTTCATCTGTGATCCGGTCAAATAATTCACCACCATCAAGACTAAAATTTTGACATAGAAAATTGTTAAAAATCCTAAAATCCCTCAGTAGCTCAATTTGTTTCCAAGTTGGGAACTTAGGCTCTCTAGCAAGGGTCCTAACGACACATCCAATATAAAGTGTATCAGTGGTCTCAACCACTACAATAGACTTATTCCCGAGTGTGAAATTAAGTATCAACCTAAACTCAAAAATGGAAAAGTTGTCGCAAACATTCGGGGAAGGTGTACGTCACACCCAAACCCACAGGACCTGGTGATCCGATGGGGACCTGGAGAACCTGCAGGGAGTACCAAAACATCTATTCTTCGCTCATCTTATTAGTCTAGAGAAAATAACTCTTCAACCTAGAAAATTTATGAAATGAAGTTTCTCAAACTGAAAGTTATTTTACATGAGCTGACAACTGAACTTAGTTCTGCACAAAAATTACGAGAAAATTACATCAGACGTATAGGTCTGACAAGGCTCTGCAAGGTAAAAACTTCAGGTATTAATTTCAATATACACATTTTAAATGTCTTGCCATACTTGTATTTGCTATTTCATTTTATATTCTTTTCCTTCATGTCATTAACAATGAGTTCTGTAGCAGAAACTCATTTTTAAGGTTATAAATCTTCATGGTTTTGTAAAGCGATATGCCACTATTCAGAAAAGGCAGCGGGCGTACATCATGAGGTATCTCTCCCTTTCGTGAATTCCAGATTTGATACAGATAAAAATTCTTACTTAGCTTCAAATGGGGAGGCATCTTTATTAATCCTAAAAACACTCAAAGGAGGCAGACCACACAAATAATTAATCACCTTCCTACCTTCACCATGTCTTTTCTAATTCTACTTAAAACACCTCACTCTTCCTCCCGTCTGGGTCTCTCACTCGCACTCTCTCTCTAATAAGAGATTTTATTTACCCACAACACTGCTACGTAATTTGGTAGCTAGGGACAATATCGGGGCCTGTAAGTTAAACTTAAATGAAAAATTAGCCATAGTGAAGTTCTGTTCATTAACAACCTTGTCATTTCGTTCATGGTCTTGAAGATAGCTGCCTTTCTTACCATTTGTTTAAACTGTAATCTTGCCAAATACATAATTTTTAACTGAAGAAATTACCTTTAAAACACACTTTTTTTTTTTTTTCCTTCTGAAAGTGAAATCAACTCTCTCTTAGGCTGGGAAACCATGCAAGTCGTCTTCACACCTCAGAATTAGCATTCCCTGTTTCCTCTAGTGACCTGAGGAAACCCAAGCATCTGACAACTCCTGAGATCATTTAAACTTACTATTCCATGATCAGAGTGATATTATTTTTGGCTTCAAAAGCATCATAAAGCTGGATCAGATTCACATGATTTAATTGGTTCATGATGTTAATTTCATTTTTCACTTCCTCCTGAAAAAATAATACATTAACAAAAAATGAGCAAAACACGCTCCTTGAATTCCAAGGCATTCGAATACAATTATTTGTAAAACCCAGTAACAGCTACACCACAGGTCTCACGCGGACAGAGGGTTTAATCGCAAACACAGGAGATGGCAAACAGTCGTATGAGGTCCAAGCTGCTACTTCCTAAGACAGATTTTACCGTATTTGATACGACCCAACGACAAGCTGCCTCTTACGGGCGGCTGACTCAGGGAAGCGGGGGTAAGGTGCTTGCGGTAGGGCCAGGTTTAGCGCATGCTCACTTGGGTTCACAGCAACATAGTTACCCTCTCTTTCGCTCCTTTCACTTTTATGATTTTGGCTGCCAGGTTGAGACCAGTCGATATTTCCGTGCACTTGTGAACTTGCCCAAAACGGCCCCTGTTGATACCAAACAGAACACGGGAAACCGGCTTAACACAGGTCACCACAGAAACTTTTCATGCAACTATTCTTATCGTTGATTAAAAATAGCGCAGTACAAAGTGAACAGAATGAGGCGGCCAGCAGCACGAATCTTCTCTTTCTCTCAGCTTATGAAGGATTAGTTTTATCTTTCCAGCCAGTTGCTCAATGCTTACATTAAAATATTATGCCCCCTTCGGATTACTACATTTCACTGCGGTATGGTGACCTGATGATATTCTTTTTCGGTTCTGTAACTGTACCCGCTTGCTGTCCTTCAGTGATGCGTTAGCGAGTATATTAACAAGGATATTTCTGTCCTGATCTCATAACTTTTTAAATGACTGTAAGACCAGTAACTGTAGCCACTCCACAGACTGCATTTCTTGCGTGTTGTAAATTCTCCCCCATGACATCCAGATACGTTAATGCCCCTCAGGATGATTTCTAAACACCATCTTTCTGCTATTGCATCATCAGGCTTATACTTACAAAGCCACATTTGTACTTCGATCAGCCTGTAAATCAAAAAACCTTCTTGTCAGATAAGTAAGGACACAAGATTACAAAGGCTGAAGCAGCTGCAGACTTCCTATGAGTGAAAACTAAACGTAAGGTCAAAATAATTATAACTTCTCCCTTAGTTTTCTTTAACGTGCAGTTCAGCATGGAGAAAAGATTTTGGAAGCTGCCTGACCTAACGGGCTTTGCTGACTTCAAATGTTCTGAATCTGTCTGCCTGAAGGTTACAGGTTTTTCTCATGACACCAGCTGTGGCCAGGATTATCATAACGAAAGCAAAAAATAGTCATCCAAGATCACAGTCAGGCATCTGAAAATGGAACTGGGGCAGAAACCACCCACCTGAGGGACGCCCCGCCACACGCACCCCAAAATCAACAGAAGGTTGGCACAAGGACCCCAGCAACTATGATAGTCCAAAAGGCCTCGAGGACGAGCCTGCTCAGTCTGGCCGCAGCGAGCTTGTAGATGCCTCACCCATGCACACCTTGGACCCATCTAAAGACGACAGCTCTAGGTCTCCAGCTAACTGCATTGCTCCGTGCCACAGCCACCACCAGCAGCACAGCATTAGGGACCCAGAGACTTACCCTCCCAGAACTTCGTGACGACACACCGAGTAGCACGTCGTCAACTCCGTTTGCTTGACACTCACTATGCGATGTTCGAAAGGCGCCGGAGGAGAAGGGCTGTCATCTAAACAGGAGACAAGCTGGTCGTTGAGATGCTTCTGCACACATCACTGCGCTCAATGTCACCTCCCTCACACCGACGACTTCAATCCACAGGACACGCACATCACCTTGTTGTGTTTGCTAAGTGTAACAAGCCTCATCTGCCTTCCGTGCTCCCAGTACCCACAGCCCCACAAAACCATACTCTTGTGCTCCTCCCACCTTCAGCATCGCTGTTCCTCAAGGGATGAGCCCAGTTTCTCAGACAGGCATTGCTGATGCAGAGCCGGGACCACAAACACACACACACACACACACACACACAGCTCCTCCCCTACCCCAGCCCTCAGTGCTTCTGTGACTGTGGGGCTCTGAGGAAGAAACACCGGGGGCCAAACGCCCGGACAAGCCAGCCTCAGACTGCTGCTGATAAGCCGCTCGTGCAAACACTCGGAACAGAACTTCATACTCAAGTGCACCGCCCTCTCTCTCATCTTTTCTTTTTGCTTTGTGTTCCTCTACCACGCCATTATTTTTCCTTCTACTGGACTTCAGGCAAGCACTGAACTACCTGGACAACATTAAGCAAGCGATTCCTTCACTATTTTTCGAGTGGCATGCAAGTAAGATAATCATGGCATTTGCAGCTAGCCGTAAGAAGGAAGGTGCTGAAAATATCCAAAATCCGTTACTTGAAACGAGGGACCTCTACTGCTAACGTCCTTTTACAGATGAGGAACAAAGGACCAGAACTGAGAACCGGATCCCACCTCCTGAATCTCAACCCTGTTTTTTGAACACAGTAAACGCACTGGACACCTTTAGAAGAGCAACATCTCACTTTATGCATTAACAGGAGAGGTCGTCTGAAAATAATAGCTGGTAGTTTGAAAAAATTACACTTGATATTTTAATTGTTACATGGCAGCTGGAAAGACCAGCACAAATACGCAGCACTGATAAACGACGATAACCAGGAAGCTTCTCCTAGCAGCAGGACTTTTGCAGACAATGTCCAAGTTCAAGCTGCAAACACTGCAACTACTAAGTTTAATCAGTTCCTAGGAAGCTAAATCAGTCACCCGTGATACGCTTAATGTCTAAGTTTTTCTAGGGTAAACCTTCCCTAAACCCACTTTTAGTGTTCCCCATTCAAAGCTATTTTACAATTAATCTCCAAATATCTTGGGCTGCAACCTAACATGTATTCAACTCCTGTCAAGCCACTGCCAGGAAAGCCAGATCCAGGTCAGGACATCCACCCGTCTATGTACATTCTGAGACACGCACATACCGATACTCTCTGCAACGATGCAATCAGCTGTTCACGCAGTTAGGGAGATCTATGGCAAATAACAGAACCACAGGAAGACGCTCCTGCTGCAATATTTTGGTGCTCTCCGGACCTCCAGTCCACCGCTGCTAAAGCCTATCTCGTTTGCATACTCTATCTTAAGGAAGAAAAGCTTAATCTAAAGAAAATTGATTTTTTTCAAAATTACTCATACTCCTGATCACACATATACTTGGCCCAATTTTATTTTAAAGGAACTTTTTCCCCCAAAGCGCACTTTAAAAGGAAAATTACTATTAAAAGAATTTGTATAAATGTTAATTCACTTGCTATTTACATAGCCAAAGGTACCCATGGCATTTAGGTAAACGCTTTTGAACTGTAAGACACAGGTGAGCACCGCTCCAACTATTATTGCATATATTGTATATATTACATATATATTGCGTATATTGTATATAACACACATAGGTAGCACAAAAATTTCAACGGAGAAGCTTCCAAGAGTAACTGCGAGCAACTCACCAATGACCATTTCATCCTGTGCGGGAGGCTCTTCGTTAGCTTCCGATGGCTTGGTCTTCTCTGGTGCCATTTCTGCACACCGATGGGCGTAATTTTCACTTCCCCCTGAAGACGCAGACTCCGATTCTCTCCTCTCAGAATTGGTAGCTATCGGGGATTCTTCTGCTTTTGCTGTTCCTTTATGGATTTTCACTTCTACTCCCGGATCTTCCGTAGGCTCCTTTGCAGATGTATTCTGTGAGGTTACGGGCTTGCATTTTAATTCTGATTTCTCTTCAGCTTTTTCACCTAGTTTGGGCTTGCTCGGTAATGGCTGTTGCTTCCCTGTTTGAGGTGCAAGCTCATTTTGCTTATTGTCCCCTCTCACCTCTTCATTTGGCTCAGTGCTGGTGTTTTTAGGACTCTGTTGAAGTTTCAATTGGTATGGCAGCTGTTTGACTCCTTCCACTTCCGCTGGTGTGGAGGACGGGGATTTTACTTTGGGACTTTTACCTCTGTGACCATTTAAGTTTCCTTCCTTGGTCACCTCAATCTTTTCTTTCATTTCCGTCATATGTACATTGATGGATATCCTGCAAAGCACACAGTCGACACTTTATGGAGACGACTAGCTGTGTTGGGTCTGCGTGGCAGGGCTTTGGTAGCAGGGGAAGGGGCTACACGGGCGGGTGGCCCCTGCCAGAAGCTGCTCAAAGCTCTGCAGCCTGCGGGGAGAGGGCACGCCGTGCCCCTGCAGCCCACGGAGGAGCGCGGTGGAGCAGCCCACGAAGGACCACGGCAAGGCAGAGAGGGACCTGCAGCCCCTGAAGGACCACGGAGGAGCAGAGAGGGACATGAAGCCCAGGGAGGACCCTACGCCAGGGGAGATGCCCGCTCCCAAAGCGGACCGCGACTCTGCGGGCAGCCCGTGCTGGGTTGGTGCGTTCCTGAGGGGCTGCACCGCGCATGAAGGACTCACGTCGGAGGGGCTCGTGAGGGACTGTCTGCTGTGGGAGACAGCCCGTGCCGTAGCAGGGGAAGCGTGCAAGGAGCGCTCCCGACCTGAGGAGGAAGGAGCAGCAGGGACAGTCTCTGGTGAACTGACTGCACCCCCCATTCCCTGTCCCCCTGCGCCGCTGAGCAGGGAGGACGGAGAGACATCGGGAGCGAGGGGACTCGAGCCTGGGAAGGAGGGAGGGGTCTGGGAAGAGTATTTATTTGTTTTTAAGATCTGGGTTTTTTTTGTGTCTCCTATTCCTACTCTGCTTTGATTGATAACTGATTAAATTGCATATTTTCTCCCCAAGCTGAGTCCGGTTTTGCCCGTGACCGTAACTGGTGAGTGAACCCTCCCTGTCCGTGTCTCAACCCACCAGGTTTCCTTACATTTTCTCCTCATCCTAGCGTGGGGGGAGGAGGGAGCAAGCATCTGCATGCTTCTTTGTTGCCCGCTGGGCTCAAACGACGACACTAGCCTTGCTTCTGTAACTTTGTGGGGGAAGAAAAACCACAGATTCCTACAGCATTAAAGAAATCTAACCATATCGATCCTCTCTGGAAATACAACACTAAGGGAAAAACACCAAAAAGTGTGCAGATGCTTTTACTGTGTCCTCATCCGTGCCTGCCTTCTGCTAACACAAAACGTCTCACACAACAAAGCGTTAATCCCACATTTGAAAGCTTACTCACTTTTTGCAACTACCACAGCTGGTCTAATAAAATACCACTCATCTGGGCGGAGGGCGGGTAAGGACGGCCTTCACAAATTGCAGGCCGATTATCTAAATGGCTGACTGCTCATACGGCTCTACAAATCCCAAGGTTTGCATCCGTCCCACTCCTCTTCCAGCTGGCTGACTTGCACACTCAAACATCTGCGTCTGTGTCTTCTGATGGGATAGCATTCTTTCCACAGCTTTCTGTTAAAAGCGTACCTTTCACCAACTCTGTCACTCCATGAATACTATTTTCCAGTAGCTAGAACGCCAAGGAAAGGTTGAATAATTTTTTTCCCCCCCTCTTGTGTTGCCTAAAAAGAATACGGTTTAAAACCAATTCTCTATGCTCCTAAAATCCAAAGACAATCATGGGATAACTGAGTCACTGTTACTGCTGTCATTAGCACACAGACTGATTTCAGCGAGGCTGAACCGAAACTTGTGAAGCTGTAAAGTAGGTTTTTATACAGCGAGTGAAGAAAATTTCTGATGTCCNCCAGGGAGGACCCTACGCCAGGGGAGATGCCCGCTCCCAAAGCGGACCGCGACTCTGCGGGCAGCCCGTGCTGGGTTGGTGCGTTCCTGAGGGGCTGCACCGCGCACGAAGGACTCACGTCGGAGGGGCTCGTGAGGGACTGTCTGCTGTGGGAGACAGCCCGTGCCGTAGCAGGGGAAGCGTGCAAGGAGCGCTCCCGACCTGAGGAGGAAGGAGCAGCAGGGACAGTCTCTGGTGAACTGACTGCACCCCCCATTCCCTGTCCCCCTGCGCCGCTGAGCNACTGTGTCCTCATCCGTGCCTGCCTTCTGCTAACACAAAACGTCTCACACAACAAAGCGTTAATCCCACATTTGAAAGCTTACTCACTTTTTGCAACTACCACAGCTGGTCTAATAAAATACCACTCATCTGGGCGGAGGGCGGGTAAGGACGGCCTTCACAAATTGCAGGCCGATTATCTAAATGGCTGACTGCTCATACGGCTCTACAAATCCCAAGGTTTGCATCCGTCCCACTCCTCTTCCAGCTGGCTGACTTGCACACTCAAACATCTGCGTCTGTGTCTTCTGATGGGATAGCATTCTTTCCACAGCTTTCTGTTAAAAGCGTACCTTTCACCAACTCTGTCACTCCATGAATACTATTTTCCAGTAGCTAGAACGCCAAGGAAAGGTTGAATAATTTTTTTCCCCCCCTCTTGTGTTGCCTAAAAAGAATACGGTTTAAAACCAATTCTCTATGCTCCTAAAATCCAAAGACAATCATGGGATAACTGAGTCACTGTTACTGCTGTCATTAGCACACAGACTGATTTCAGCGAGGCTGAACCGAAACTTGTGAAGCTGTAAAGTAGGTTTTTATACAGCGAGTGAAGAAAATTTCTGATGTCCAGGAGAGAACGTACGTCATTTTTGCAACCAGTATTGCCTCTTTCAGTGGAGCACCGTTATTAGAAAATGTTTCTGCTTTTGCGTAACAAGAGCCTGAAGTTTCTCATGCTCAGCACCTTTAGCACCCTTGCACTGTGCTATGAATCTAAGCTGCACCCGAGTGAGCTATCGGAGCAGCTGGACACAGCTCTGAGCAAACACTTCCACCCCTATCTAGACAAGCCTGAGCGCGGCAGGACTCCCGGGCATTTCTCCAAGCAGGGGAACACAATGTTCTTTTGACACTTCTGCGTGGGCTTACAGACTTCATTAGAAGTTGCGTCCACTTCAGAGAGGCGTTTACCACCCTCATGTGACTTCACACGCAAAAGCATAGTCGGTGCAGGAAGGCTGCAGCTTCCCCTGGGTTTTCTTCCAGGTTCTGCCTTCCCGTGATGGCTCAGCCTCCCACCTCCCCAAGTCAAAGCCTTTGGGGCTCAGACACCAGCCTGTCCAAACCAACCAACTGCTTCAGAAGCTGCCGCCTGTCTCCACGTTCACCGCCTGGCACATCATGATCAACCAGCACTGACTTCCAAGGGGTAACAGCAACTGTTCCTCCACCGCTTCACAAACACCTTGAGCCATCCTCAAAGCACAGCGCAGGCCGAGCCTCCCAGGCAGCGCTCCGGCAGGCAACCGGGGCGGACCCGCTCCAGCTGTTGAGGCACGGTGCTTATGGCTCACCAGCCAGAGCTTAAGACCCACTGGAAAAACACGGGAAGATCCCTCTGGTTTTAGTGTTATTACGGCAACCAGTTTGGAGGTAACATGGTCTATAAACTGTACACAAAGTTGTTCCTGAATGTCTGAAAAGAGACCACAGTAGGGAAAGCTTCTACTTTCTCCTGCCACATCCTTACACATGGCCTCTTAGGCGAAAAATAACCGAGTGTGCCAGTCTTCATGATCATAGAATCATAGAATGGTAGGGGTTGGAAGGGACCTCTAGAGATCATCTAGTCCAACCCCCCTGCTAAAGCAGGTTAGCCTAGAGCAGGTTGCACAGGAACGCGTCCAGGCGGGTTTTGAATATCTCCAGAGAAGGAGACTCCACAACCTCCCTGGGCAGCCTGTGCCAG
>VZSC01010941.1:285920-333489 GCA_013398225.1 Steatornis caripensis
AGATGCTCCACTCCCCTAATCAACTTCGTGGCCCTCCGCTGGACTCTCTCCAGTCGTTCCCTATCTCTCTTGTCCTGGGGAGCCCAGAACTGGACACAGTACTCCAGATGCGGCCTCACCAGGGCAGAGTACAGGGGGAGAGCCCTTTCCCTCATGAAGACTATGTGCTGACATCAGAACAACTTTCCTGCATTTTGGTAATTTATTCTTCATTCACCTTTTTTTTTTCTTTTTAGAGTCCTGTAATTCCAGTAGACACTAACCCATTGCATGGGAAGATTTAAGTGTCCATCCCATATTCACAAGTACCGCTACAAATTAAAAGTTCTCAAATTAAAGCACACGTACACAAAAGCAGTGTCATGTTCCCGTCCAGGCTTCAGACGTCAATTTGTATACACAAACAACGGGGAAATTCCACACACAAAGTAACATACATGTGTATACATATGTGCGTTTATGTATGTGTGAGTGTGTCTATCGGCCATACACGCACACACAGAAACAACTTCATATCCATCAGACCTGACAGAGAAGGCACAGCAGTTAAAATATGCCACAGGATTTCCATCTGTCGGGGTTTGGTTGGTGAGGGTTTTTGTTGGGTTTTGTTGTGTTGGTTTTTATTTAAAATTAAATAAATGTAATTAAAATCATATCTTAAATAATTCAAAAGGAAATGGATTATGAAAGACATTACAAAATACCCATATGAGTAAAAGATTAGGCTAATAGAGATTAATAAACGAACAATCTGGTCATATCTTTAGGTGATCAAGGCAGAGAAAACCCCACAAAACCACCAAGGACAGCAAACTGAAGTCATTTGGTTTTGTCATATAGTAGTAAATATCTCAAATTCCTTTCACCCCTGTGATCACAGAAACAGAGGAGTTGGAAAGGAGCAAGAGGTTTATAAATGTCCAACTACTTGAGCTATACTAGGGCGGTCATCTTTCTATCTCGAATACACAGAAGCTCTGATCACATAAAAAATCTCCCATACATCTAGCCTTCTGACTCCTTGGCTTCACAGGAATTCACACAGGGCCCTTGCTTATGCCTTAACCATTTGTAAGGTCTCACCACTCCTGTCTCTTTTTCCCTTCGATCATGCCTTAGCATGAGCTGCCTCCTTTAATGACCTGACTTTCCTTTCTTTCCTTCTAACACACGAAATGGTTTCAGATCACACCGACGAGGCCGTTACCTGGTACGTGTCACTTCACACCCTGTGTCAGATATAGCCCGGGACGTGGAGGGCACAGCTTCCCGGGATGCCGCACTCGACGATGAAGGTTTGTTTTCATTCTCGCTGAGTTTCTGATGAACAAGCTGCTTGTGGCACTCATCTAGGCATGGGACTCTCTCCATATCGTGTGCTTTAGCCAGGACATTTTGGTTGCCTACATGATCTTGATTTACGAAGGGAAGACCATTGTGTTGATTCAAAGCTTTGACACGAACGTCCTTTTGCTGCTGACAGCTCTTAGAGCTGTGTGTTTTGCCAGCACCTTCTGCTCCTTGCTGATGCACTGTCCTCTCTTTAACCTGGGGTTTGGAGTCAGCTTTGTGGGCGGCAGCACTAGACGCGTTCACCTTCTCACAAGCTCCCCTGTTTTCATCCAGCTTTTTCCCACTTTTTGTCTCTGAATAAAACAAGTCATTAATAAACTGTCCTTGACAAAAGTGACAGCAAAACAGAGAGGGAATAAAGTAACTCAGTATTCCAAATAACCTATGCAGTTACGTACCTCTAAAAAGGTAGCAAGAAACTCCACCAAAAGGTTTAAAACCCTTCCACCAGCAGGCTCGAGACAGCCATTATTAGTGCTCACGGCTTAATCCGAGGTTTAAGTGCTCTGCCGGCTTTCCAGCAGTGTTACAGATTGAATTTGTATTTCCATAAAGCAAACCAAAAAACTGCAAGGCTCAAGCTCAACGTGTCTAAAACCTGATTTCACTCTGCAGGCAGCCATAACACGTAGTTCAGGCACTGCAGACTCACCCAGCACCCTCCTGAACGTGATACACCCTCCAGCTGATCAGAGGGCCAGAGACGCACCGAGCAAGACTCCAAGGGATGCTGGGGCTTGAGACAGTGCATCTTGCATTTTCCACAAAAGGACAAGAAGGCTCTTCAGCGCCTTCTCATGACAACGGTTGTGGATATTAACAGTGGAAATGTCTACGATAACGTCTTCCAGGATTCAGCATGCACAGGTCACCGGCAACCAAGTTTTGTTCAGAACCCTGTGCAGCTTTCGAGTCAGAATTGTGTCCGTCTGTTGTAATTTCGTCACTTCCTAAACAACGAAGCTAAAAAGGGGCCTGCCCATAATTTGGAAGGATTCGCTGACGATTTGTGAAGACAACAGCGTGACAGGGCCTGCTCAACATCACATTCACCCCTGTGGCAACTCCACAGGCATCAATAATGGATGTAACAGGACAATGCTCTGACAGATGCATCCTAAATAGGAATCCAGCCCTGACACGGCAACCAAACCTGCCGACCAAAAAAAGATATTCCCAATGTCAACATGTCCCTTTTTCAGAGAGAGGGAGGAGGAAGGGCTGGTTCCGTTATGTTAAGGGAAAAGAATGTATTAGGTTTGCTATGTGATATTGCCACTACCGTCACGGTATCTCCAAACAAGTACTGCTCTCTTAATTCAGCTCACTTTAATTCCAAAGCTAAAGAACTGTACAGCCAAACAAAGGTGCTCCTTTCAGAGTCTTGATGTTCTAGCATTTTGAGGGGTTTGATCCAGGGGACAGACCATCTTGAGGAGGAAGTGAGAAGAAGTCTATTTTCCCAGTATTGGTGGACAAAGTTACTCACAGACACATTTGAGTCATTCAGGTTGTGGGAAATAGTAGGCTATTAATTTCCCCAGTCTGTCTACTGCACATTCTAGAGTCCAAGCTTGTAGCATGCCTGGAGCGATACATACCTTCCAGAGGCTTCTTGTTTTCAGCTTGGGTTCCTCTGTTACTAAGCACATGCTTAGGTTTTGCACCACTCTCCTCAGGCTTATCTTTGGCCTAAAAATGACAGGGGAACACAAAAATAACACTTGTGGCCAAGAGTGTTTATTTCCCACTAGGTTCCTCCAACTACGTAGTTAGTCAGACTCTGTAAAAGGGACACTAACACCTCTGATCTTCCGAATTTTTAGATACTGCTGTGTTTACTCCCTTCTGCCAATCTCTCCCCGCTTTTTCAGACAGGCATACTTCTAAAACAAGACGACACAGAGTAATACATTAGCTCACTGCTTTCCAAAATGCTGTCGGAGATTTTGCCGCTTGTCACCTTTACTCATAATGATTAAAAGCCACGACATGTGAAACGTGAGAGAGATTAGAAAAAAGAAATTGTACTGTATTTCTGTTGCTTTTTGGCTGGTGACTGGAAGATAGCAGTATCTCGGAAGCACTTCTAATACTTTTCTCTCAAGGCATCCAAAGATTAATGATTTGAGCTATGATAGAGGTGATACCGAAAAAGAGCCTCTAACTTCATGGCCAGCTTTGTTTATGCACTTGACATTAGATGTGTCACCTCTGGCATGGTTCAAAACAGACTTACTGTCTTTTAGAAGCAGATTTTTATTTTTAAGCAAATTTCTTCCTCCAATTCAGAAAGCACAGAGACGGGGATAGCACCACTAAATAGTAATAGCACCACTAAACACTTCACACAGCAATACATCTGAAAGCAAATTAAAACCAACTAACTAATATTTAGCGAAAAGCATCACACAAAAATAGGAAAAGGCATAACGTATTTCTTGGTTGACATGTAGTTAAAATCTAGCGATGAGCAGCCTCCTATCCAAATTTGTACAGGCAAATATAGAACATTTGAAATATTTCTGCTGGTAACTCTGATTACAAGACTGCTGCAAATCATCTCCTTCTTCTGTTAGTGAAAGCAGTTACGCATTTCATGCTCCAACCATATAGATTCCACAACAGAGCCCCCACCCAACCCCTCTTCCCCAAATAACCAAAACACCCAAAGAGTAGAAGTAGTAAAAAATCATTACCATTTTTACTACAGCTCTAAGCAAACCTGCAATAATGACCAGGGGGAACATTATTCTTGCAAAATCCTGCACGCAAAGCAAGCCTTGGATAAGCGACAGTTTAATGTTGGCGCGTGTATCCGTCTGTTTTTTAAAAAGAAGTTAGAGATTTGGATCCTACGAAGCTCAATGCATAGTCTTTTATTAATTTGACTTCAACCCCACAGAAGTTCTTCTGTAAATATTCCCATGGCATCCCTGGAATGCTGTCATACCATCAAACAGCTTCACACAGGAATGAAAACACGACCTCCCCACTCCCATCCCCATACCGAGCAACCTCGCACTAAGCCAGCTCCACGATAAGCAGCACGCTGTTACAAAACAGCAAAAGCTGGAAAACAGAAACAAGCAGGTAGGCAAATTCTTTCTGTGCACAACCCCATGCAACCAAGTGTGGAGCTCTTTGGACACGTTGATACTGCTATCACAAAACAGGCTGCAAAAACCAGACCAAAGTTAGCACATGGCTCAGTGCAAGCTCATTTGTTTTTAAAGTCACCCGTGCTTTGCTCCACGTTACCCCAGCTAGGTCACGTACATACGCTACCTCACTAATTCAAGCCTAGTTCAAATATCACTCAGCGGCCTGTGATCAAAGTATAAGCCTATCTTGAGGTCTTAGAATTGACCTTATGCTCCAATTTCAAAAACTGTTCACTACCAGAAACTGAACAGCAGAACCATAATGGTCATATTGCCAAACTGGATTTAGTCATAAACTCTCCACTTGCACAGTACGCATCGCCTGTCCTACAGCCGAGGCAGTGGTTGGAGCCTGGGACAGCGAGCAGACTCCATGCTAGTTCATGAGCCAACAGCAGGTGATTTCACCTCTCAGTCTCCATCCGCCTATCCATAAAACCTGGATGAAGTTCTGATCTCCTTCAATCTCCTCCTTTGCAAACACCGATGAGGAGGCAGTGCGGAGTTAGCTGACAACTCATCCCGACAGCACGCTAGAAGTTCCTGTGAAACACACCTCAAGTGTCCCTCACATCACCTCCCTTTATTCACATCCCCCTCCTTACTGCTCTTTTCACTTAGAAACTGACAACCTGGAAACAAAATTGGTTTATCATCTTTCTCCTCATGTTCACCCGGCCATTGATACACCGTGCACCGTCAGTTCACTTCAAGGTGTAAATCCTGCAGAGGACAGTATCTGTCTCCAGGCACTCTGCAGTGACTGCAGGCAGTAACTTTACACAACGCAGCTTTAACCAAAACGTATTAAACTTTTCAATTTCTCCAAAAATACGTAGAACTGAATTTGGAACTGCAAGCAAGTACAAGCTTCATCTCTATCCAGAATGAAGACTGATACCTAATGTATTATTTATTGTTCTCAACACTCATGGAAACTCTTCAGAAATTCTTTTGTCTTCTTACAGTCTAGCTCACCCATCAGCCTCTGGCGCTTAAAAAAGGAGACCAGGAGAGGACCCAGCCCGAAAAGGTATGCTAGCATCTAGCATGTACCTTCCACCAAAACATTCTACATTTTGGTGAAAAAAATATTTGGACTAAGACACAAATGGACATTTGCATTTGAGCTAAACTCTCCCTACCGTAACCACACCTCTACACACAAGGAGATTCTTGGAGTGAACCAACCTATTCCAACTCTTGCAGTTTTCCCATCCTTCTTCCCCACTGTGGCATACAAGCCGTAGTGAAAACTGAAAACTCCCGTTAGCTCAAACTAATTCCACATGCCCGCTACTTTTAAAAACAAGGTTAATCGCTGCCAAAACACCGTACCAACTATGTACCTGTCTTGCCTGTTCCTCCCTTACCATCCTCAATAATTAAGAAACGCATCGGAGCTGACGTCTACAAACTTGCAAACACAAGAACTATTTGACTTGAAGAGTGAACAACGTCAGTGGAGTTTATAAAGTCACAAGTTCGTCACAAAGACGTAGCTAAAGACAACTTAGATGTCTAAAGACGTATCAATAGGACCATAAGTCAGCACAGGTTTTAGTAAACGGCATTGTGTTCAGAATTGACGATCGATCAAGAAAATAGAATCTTCTTCCAACAAAAAATGCTTCCAGTATGTTACTCCTACTTTTCACTGGGGCCTCAGTTCAGTCACTAATTTGAATGACATTGCAGATCTTTGAGCACCGGTTGAAGCTGGATCTTCCTTTACAGTAGTAATCCATGCCTCATACTTGTTACAGGATTGCCTGGCACACTTCGGGAACCTCAGACATCAGACTGCAAGGCATGTTTTGAGCCTTGGCCTCCGCCTTAAGAGGCTTGCAATTCAAAGATCACAGCAGTAACCTGTAACAGCAATACTGCAAGGAAAATCTGAATTTCCCGTTACGCAACAGATCAGCAGGAGAGCCTAAAGCCCTGCTACACCATAAAGAAAAATATGAAGAATAGTGAAACAAAACCAACCTCAACAACGATTTCCAGCAGACTCCCCTTCTTCCAGGGCACAATGCCTTTGAGAATAAAATCCACTACTTTAGAATTTTTTAATACTTCTCCCACAAATGTAATAACTTTATCCAGTGTATCAACCCTTTTCTCTATCTTTGCCAGCCTCTCCTTGTGCTTCGAGGCATCTAGCTGGGCAGCTTTCATCAATCTCAACACTTCCAAGCATATGCTCTGGATATCAGTCTGGTGAGTACTGTCCGATACCTTTAGGCCTTTTTTCATTGCATCTGTCTCATCGGGAGCTGCTCGGAATACTGTTAGCTTGTTAATGCGTTTTTCTACATCATCAATGCCTTTGCTAACTCGCTGCATTTTGCCTGTCAGATCTTCTTGGAAATGCAGCAGTTTGTCCATCTTCTCATTCAAGAGATTCAGTTTTTTGTCCATCACACTTAAATTGTTCACTTTCGTAGGCTGTAACTTGGTCAGGGCATTTCCCTCTGCAAGGTCCAAGCTACCCGCAGACATTCTGTCCAGACAGCAGGGTGTCAGATAGATTAGGTTGTCTTTTCATTAAACAGAAATTAGAAAATGAGGGTCTCAAAGTTCATCTTGTTTAGCTATTCCTATACCAGACAACCTCGCTTACTGGAGTCGCTAAAGCGTATCATGAGACAGCTACTGCACGGAAGATTTATTTCTGTGTTATCTATTTCTTACTGTGTGCTTTCAATGATGGAAGTAATTTGGCACCAGACTCTATTTTCTTGGGCCTCCTTGACGTCACAAAACCATTTAAAATTCTTTCTCGAGTGCCTGTTGATAGGCAAGCATCTTAACAATTGCCAATGCCTAAGTAGACCTCTGGAGGAGGAAGCATTGTTTTTACGACCAGTTTTAGTTCTGTGATAATAAAAAGAACTTGCTAGAGCATTTCTCTTCCTTAAATAGGAAAAATATAAAAGTAAATTTGGTGACCTTGTGCTAAGGCTTGGAAGAATTCAGCTTTGTAGCACGGATGCAAAGCACCCAGCATAGACACAGGGTGTGCTCTTTAGGTTGGCTGGCACTTGAATTTAAAAATAGAGTACAATGACAAGGATCTGAAATACGTATCTAGCACCAGCATGTCTTCGTCAACTGAAATTTCTAAAATTAAATCTTTCTCCCAGGCTATGAAAGTGAACAGAGTAAAAAAAAAAAAATGTTCATGAAGGCACAGCAGAATTCGTCCAACTATTAGCAACAAAATTATTAAATCATAAATCTTGTTTAAAGGATTTTTTACTGACTTGCTTTCACTTCTGAATCACAGCATGTCTACTGTGAAAATTACAGTCAGTCGCTAGGAAAGAAAGGCAGCCCCTTTATACTCGCACAGCCCCCACTGCCACAGTTCGGAACACTTCAGCGACATTAATGAACGCGTCCTTACAACACAGAACGAGAGTCAGTCCTCTTCCACAGAGGACGAACTGCAGCATCAACAGATAAAGCAGTTTGTCCCATGCCAAACATGACATTGCGGCAAATGACTGTGTCTAGTTCTCCCAGGTCCCTTGTCACTGCTCCATGTCTGTAGAGCAGGCAGAGAACGCAGTGGGGAAATCCTGCTGCTGCAGGAGCCCTGGTTCAGCAGAACAATGGAACTACATCAAAGCCATGGGCCTTAGGATACTGAGCAGCCCTTTGCCTCCAGTCCCTTCCTCATTTTTTGGAAGGGGCATATGGAAAGAAAGTGTAATTCTTAAAGTGAATTTGCTGTATGAGATAGGACACTCTAAAAATTAAAATCCTCCCTCCGCACACTGCAGAGTAGTAGCGGCACTAAAATTACCTTCTCGAGAAGATGTTAAGCCCGTGCCACTTCTGCAAGTCAAGGGTTTTTTACCTTTACAATAAAAAATAAAAAAATGTATATATTTTGTTATGTCTACCAAGGCCACCAAATAATTCTAGCCAACCTGGTAGTTCTCTGACATTTAGAGGCCAATGACTGGCTTTACAAAAGATACAAAAAGCTTTAATAGTTGGACTGTTCATCACCTTCAAGGGAAAGTTTGAATACCAAGCGATGACTTTAGAAGAAAACTTGACCTGTGAAAGCTGATGGGAGTTGACATTTCATGTCGTGTCACTGCTAATCAAAAAAATGTTTCAAAGGCCCTTGTATTTTCACAATGGCCTAGGATAGTACGGCACGCATTTTGCGATACCCATATAATCTTATTTTGATAATCGAGCATACAATGCTGTAAAATATACAGCTCTATCTTGAAAGTGTAGGACACTGGCAACAAAGGCTTCGCAACTCTACTACTGCATTGAAAGAATCAAAGTTTTCAGGCAAATGCCTTTAAGTAATTAATTCTTTCAAGCCTACAAACATGCTTGATGGCAAATAACCAGAACAGCCAACATTTTTGCTAAATCAAGAGTACCACCGGAATGTTGTCCTCTTAGGGACAAAAAGAAAAAGGTAGAGTCATCTGATGGTTATATTTAAAGTTAGACAACTTGCAGCAAATATTTCAATAAGGAAACCTAGCCACAGAGAGTCATCCACAGTTGCATACTTGGAACTTAAGTTGCCACGAACAGTGTGCTATTACAGGCACAGCATGCACGGTCGTGAAACAATGCAAGTACAATAAAAGTGCACCACTGGCCTCCGTGTGTGTTTGTGGGCAAATGGGAGTCTTTTGAAATCTTGACCCTTCTTAATTTTTTTAANCAGATAAAGCAGTTTGTCCCATGCCAAACATGACATTGCGGCAAATGACTGTGTCTAGTTCTCCCAGGTCCCTTGTCACTGCTCCATGTCTGTAGAGCAGGCAGAGAACGCAGTGGGGAAATCCTGCTGCTGCAGGAGCCCTGGTTCAGCAGAACAATGGAACTACATCAAAGCCATGGGCCTTAGGATACTGAGCAGCCCTTTGCCTCCAGTCCCTTCCTCATTTTTTGGAAGGGGCATATGGAAAGAAAGTGTAATTCTTAAAGTGAATTTGCTGTATGAGATAGGACACTCTAAAAATTAAAATCCTCCCTCCGCACACTGCAGAGTAGTAGCGGCACTAAAATTACCTTCTCGAGAAGATGTTAAGCCCGTGCCACTTCTGCAAGTCAAGGGTTTTTTACCTTTACAATAAAAAATAAAAAAATGTATATATTTTGTTATGTCTACCAAGGCCACCAAATAATTCTAGCCAACCTGGTAGTTCTCTGACATTTAGAGGCCAATGACTGGCTTTACAAAAGATACAAAAAGCTTTAATAGTTGGACTGTTCATCACCTTCAAGGGAAAGTTTGAATACCAAGCGATGACTTTAGAAGAAAACTTGACCTGTGAAAGCTGATGGGAGTTGACATTTCATGTCGTGTCACTGCTAATCAAAAAAATGTTTCAAAGGCCCTTGTATTTTCACAATGGCCTAGGATAGTACGGCACGCATTTTGCGATACCCATATAATCTTATTTTGATAATCGAGCATACAATGCTGTAAAATATACAGCTCTATCTTGAAAGTGTAGGACACTGGCAACAAAGGCTTCGCAACTCTACTACTGCATTGAAAGAATCAAAGTTTTCAGGCAAATGCCTTTAAGTAATTAATTCTTTCAAGCCTACAAACATGCTTGATGGCAAATAACCAGAACAGCCAACATTTTTGCTAAATCAAGAGTACCACCGGAATGTTGTCCTCTTAGGGACAAAAAGAAAAAGGTAGAGTCATCTGATGGTTATATTTAAAGTTAGACAACTTGCAGCAAATATTTCAATAAGGAAACCTAGCCACAGAGAGTCATCCACAGTTGCATACTTGGAACTTAAGTTGCCACGAACAGTGTGCTATTACAGGCACAGCATGCACGGTCGTGAAACAATGCAAGTACAATAAAAGTGCACCACTGGCCTCCGTGTGTGTTTGTGGGCAAATGGGAGTCTTTTGAAATCTTGACCCTTCTTAATTTTTTTAATGATTCAGAGCCAAAAGTATTAATGCTGCCCCACTGCTATTTACTAGTGTCATTATTCATATAACACTGACTACTTAATCCTCCCTACGTACAATGGACTCTAGTGGCAAATGCTGTGTAAAACAAAAAAGGAAATCCCTGAATTTATATTAGTTTACACACGCAAATTTGCCTGAGGGCAACTCAAGGGGCACAAACCATCTCTTCCTCCTCCGGATTCAGCCACATGCACCGTATGTTCCAGCTACGTGGCACAGATTTCACCACCTAATACCTACTCACACAGTGCACTGTGAGATGTGCAAGATAATGCACTATGGAGAATTCTTGGTACATGCAGCAATTACTCCTCGCTAGTGTTGTCTGAGGTACATACAGGGAGGATACAGCCAAAGCTGCCTCCTACTGAGATACGGCTGTTCAACTTTTGACACCGCTTACATCCCACTGTGCATCCATAAGTAACTGCAAAATTACAGGTGCGATGAAGGATAGAGAAGAAGGAAACATCATTTGGCCCACAGCGAGCAGGTTTAAACAACTCTCACAAAGTTATTACGGTCAGCTTTTCTTTTTTCTTTTAATTTCCTCCTCCCCTCGCCCCCCTTTTAAACTTCCGGTAAACGTACAGAAAGAAAACAAGGCTCAAACAGATCTGACCGACTGTTTTGTCTTCAGGATGAGAATATGCTCAAATTCTGGCAAAAAACCTTTTACTCCTTTTGCTTTGAATGACAATAGAAGGCAATTTTTGTTCAGAACATTGATTTAGTGCCCAGTGTTCACATCTTGCTTGAGCAGCCTGAACACAGCATTCAGTTCCATTGACGGTCTCAAGCCTTTCAATACTTACCAAAAAAATAAGAAAAAAATCCTTAATTGCCTGACTCCGTATTACGGATCATAGTATACCCATCCTTAAACATCACAAAAAAGTACAGTTATTGTAACAAACGTAACAGCATATTAAACGCACTTTTTCCTTGTGAGGACCTATTGCTTACAATGACCTTTTGCACTTAAATACTGCAATGCACATTGCTTCATCTTCAATACTCCCCAAATTAGATCCGAAGAACTTGGAGCCGTGTGTGAGCAATGAATACCAGTGAATCTTACAGGACCTCTGCAGATTGCAGAGGTATGCTCAGTCACCCCATGCTGTCAACTGGCACAATGAACCGGTGAGCCACAAGACTCCATCACAGTCTGGATGTAACTTGAATAAAGTTTCTGATGATAACTGGTCTCCTGTGCGTTTCTGCTTGTTTCTTCCAGGTAACTGAAAATGAGCACTGTGATCTGGAGCGCGTAGGCAACTGCCCCCGTTCCATTAAGAGCTGAAATGAAATGGATTTCCAGGATACCTTTAAAATATCTCCAAGCTATCAAGTATCTCAGGAGTGCCAGAGAAAAGGAACGCGAATGCTGGAGAACCAGAACTGCAAGTAACTTTGAACTGATGATGTCAAAGATATTTCTATTCTCCAGGGGGAAATCAGAGTTTATTCCTCTTTGGCTTCAACCCCACACAAGCTCTCCTAGTTGTGAAAGAGAGATGTCAGAAAACAAGAGAAAAATTCACATTCAGTAGAAAGAATCTATGAAACGGCAGTTATGATCCCTCCCTGCTAGCTCTGACCCAAAGGAAGGAAAAAAAACCAAAGTTGGGAGAAGAAAAACAAGAATTTAAAAAAAATCTACAGCATGTACTCAAGTGACAGCAGAGGCTTATATCCCAAACAAGAAATGTCACAGAGGTTAAAACCAGCTGCTCAAACAGATCATCTCATTAGATTATTGCACTGCTTCCAACAACATAGTAAAACTGGAGATGGCTGAAAATACGTAGGTAAATGAAAAAATAACCTTTTAAAAGGCCAAAACGAAGTCAGAGTTTTATAAAGAACTTGGGGGCTTTGGGAGAAGTTTGCAACGGAGTTCTAAGGAGATGAAGAAATCAGTGTGGTAAAAGATGAGGAGCTCACGACAATTAAAAAAACATAGCAGATGAGTTTAAAACAATCTGTCTACACCCGCTAAACCCTAATCAGGGAAAAAACACTAATAAATACCCTTTACATCTGTGCGATACATATTTAGAAACCAGCAGCCAACTTTTTCAAGTTACACTGAAAATCTACTTAATCTACATCTAGTTGCTGCAGGTCGTTAACATACACTTCTTATTTTCACCCCCAGCAAATGAAAGGGTACTGAAACTTTTGAAAAATTAAGCCTACACCACTGAGTAATTTCTCACAAACAGCATGTTTCCTAGACACGTGAAAGGTAATAAATCATGCCCACAGAGTAACGGTGCAGCAAGATACTGATTCTCATGACAAATGCAAGCACCGAAATGGGCATTGGCCCTGGTGCGGAGGAATAACTCCCAAAGGCAAGATACGCCGCACAGTCTGGATAAGTCCATCTAGCCCAATAGCTGGGTTTCCTGCTGAGATCAGACAAAAGATCTGCCATGTTTGGTGGTGTACTAGGAACTGGCCCACACCTGCTTTAGAAGGCCAAGAACCTGACGGTTAACCCATTACTAATGTTGGCTGTTGGGTGAAATCCACCTGCACAGCAGAAGAGTCTATAAAGCGCCGTGAGTCTCCCCAGATGACCCTGGCAGATCAAGTAAATCTTAACAATCACTATATAAACTCTTCTTTTTTTCTTTTTCTGTATATTTAATGACAGAAACATGTTAACGCAGTAGGTTATGAAACACTCTCTCGCAAGTCCTGATTTCCTCACCCCTTCTATTTCATTCTTTTTCAAATAACTGAGTCTAAGCACAACGCTCCCAGGCAGTGGCACAGCTGAGGCTAGGTTAATGAATCTGAGAACGCGTGCAGTATTGTAATGCATCTCTGCCAAGCAGCTGACAGCGGATAGCTGAACATATCAATTATGACATTTCATTTACATCAAAGTGATGAGATTGCTAGATAGCACTGTTTACCATTTGCCCACACGGCTTAACGAGAACCTTTAAGTCCTTGCTCCAGGTTACTGCGTCTCTCAGGAGGCCGAGAGCACCTGTTGCCCATTCACATTCACTCACTGGATGCCAGAGCTTATTCTTACCACCAAGTCTGCTACCCACAGTAACTACTTTAAGAAGTTGTGCCGTTACTTTTCATGTTTCA
Organism: Steatornis caripensis; assembly: GCA_013398225.1. NCBI lineage: Eukaryota > Metazoa > Chordata > Aves > Caprimulgiformes > Steatornithidae > Steatornis > Steatornis caripensis. Next base: position 299,556 of record VZSC01010941.1, read on the forward strand.
CACTTTTTATTTCTTCTTTTTTTAAACTCAAGCAGCTACGAAACTATTTTACCCACTTAGACCAGACAGCGGTAATCAGTAATGTTTCGCTGGCGTGGCGGTAAGGATTAACCCTCCCGCTCCTCCACTCTCCAGCAAAGAGCTCTCACCTGGAAACTGAACAGAGAAGTCATGGTGCTCGTTCTGCTTTCCCTGACTTGCAGTGATTTTATATCTAATGCAGTCAGTTCCTCATCAAGCCTGCTGATTTTAACAGTCAGCCACAAAAGCTACCCTTGGATTCAAGAAGACTCTCATTTGCAAGACGCTTCTTCACTACTACGAGGAGCTCAGCACAGAACCCTAACGCACCTTTTACATCTGCCTGAAGCTCCTGTGTCCATGGCAGTTTGCTCAGGTACAACTAATTGTAAGTCAGTAGGGATCTGCCATCCTGTAGAAGCGCCGCCTTGGCTGTGCAGTAATGCCAATAGGAATAAAACCGGTAAGAGCAAATTCTTGTCACTGAGGTGATGTTATAGGCCTCTCAGTATAAACAAATAGGGAGCAGATCTGTTGCGTACGAAAGGATTATTTCTAGACAGTCAACATTCCAGAAAAAGCCTTACATAATCCAGAGTTTGCACTAAACCACACTGAAACCAGCACAAACGTTCTGGCTTACTTGAAATTTGACTGGCTTCAAATCAAATCCCTCAAAGGAGTCTCTGCTTTGGCAGCAACACGCTTTTGTTTGAGAAGATGAAAATCACCGGACTGCACTGTGCTTTGTCATCTTCCGTTTCCTTCCTACTTCAGAAGATCTTCTCAGCTTCAAGTTTGAAAAATAATGCACACAGAGCCATACTAACTTGGTGATGTGTAACCATCGTTTCCAACTTCACCTTTCTCAACACCACAACTGACAATTGCTGTAAGACTATATTCTAATTATATCCTTGGCTTCTCCACTCATATTTCCAAAGTTAAAAGGCAAAACCACTGTTCCCCCAGCCACCCTTCTGCCCTCCACAGTTACTGACTAAAGTACGATCACCTCAAGCACAATTTTACATTGCGTTGGTTGAAGTGTTTGAAAGGCAAGACACACAAGCACCCCAAATCGTGTCAGATCGCACTGGAATTAAGTGAAGGAAGCATTTGCGGACAGCCACACGAGGGGCAGCCTCCCGCCACTCACAAACCGTTTGACTGGATGCGAGTGCACCTTGGCTACACGTTTGGACACACACGTTTGCAAACTTCTCCCAAGCCCTTGCAAATGCTTCTGAACCACCTTGCTACCTTAAATCAACAGCCAACAGACTCCAGAGTATTAATTTTAAGCAACCACATGCAAAGTTCTCTGCGCTCACAAGCAGCCCCTGAATTAAAACTACCAAACCATCAATTTTGCAATTCTGCTATTAGCTCGGTGACAAATGCATCTCCAGATCCATTGCAGAGACAGTTGTTGTGTAAACCCAGATACACTGATAAGCAGCATTAGACTAAAAAAACAGCACCAAGCACTGGCACAGTAAAGCAAAATCACTCAGAGGAAAGCAAGAGGACAACACTGTTGATAAAAGATCCGGGATATAAATGGTTTGGATCTCATATGCGTTGGTATCAGGAGTAGCTGTCACTAAAGAGCAGCAGGGCAGTGCCAGCCACACATCTCGTAACAACAGTACATCAAGATCTTCTCAGTGTGAGACATCAGGAGAGTAGTTAAAATGCTAGGCAAGATGCTGCAAAAGACTACAGTAATATTCTGTATTATATACTGACTATATATATATATATTAATACAGTAATAATATTCAGAGAGGTGAGCACTGGGACAGCAAGTTACACCTAGCACACAGTCCCTGAAAACGGTGGAAGAGAGAACTCCCTGGCTCTTGTTCAGCCACAAAAGGAGGGACAGGAGAATGTTGCAAAAGTCACTCCAAACTGAATCTAGTGAAGAGTGGATCTTACAAAATTCTGCAGTGACTATAACCCAGTGGAAAGTACACTGAAACAAACTCAACGCTCCGCAGCAATGACTGGCAGCTTTCTACCTGGCTTGCCAAGACTAACAATCACTGACAGCCACAGTAAGAACTGTCTTGTGGAGCAGGATGGCCCAGTCAGCCATTTGATAACTTGCACCAATGTTTTCTGGCCCTAAGACTAATCATTCTGTATAAAGCAAACGCAGAAACAGGAAGATCAGTCAAACATCAAATTCGTAGCAATCTATTTTCTGTTTATAGCAAGAGGGGTCAAGGAAAATGCAGTTAAAGCTGTGCCGATGCCTAAAAAGGTGCTGAGAAAGGTGCACGACCCTGAAGCTGAAGCTCCCCACACTGGGCTTCTGGAGGATTTCAGCTGAAACTGGGAAAAGGAACCTACCAAGAAAATATCCAGGACAGAGCTGTTCATAGAAAAAGAGCATTTCTTTTTAATTCTACCCAGCCTCATACAATACCCGTGAGGTCTCTGAACAGAAGCATTCAGGACAATACATACCTGAAGTTGGAGGCATGCGTAAATAAGTTTGATGAGCCAGAAAGCACGTGTAACGCTCAAGCCTGAACACCAAAACTAGGATACAAATGAGAGAGTGAAAGGTGAGCCACAAATACAGAAGACAACAGCAGAAGGACCTGCTAGCTCCTGCTATCTCAGTTCAGCCATGGGAGAAGGTGAAAACAAACCAGTTTTGTAATGTCAGAGACTATATATAGTTTACTAGCCTAGTTTCTGGGATATGAACTGTCTGAAAGGATAGTCAATAGAATATATTTAGACTGCAAACCACTATACACTGGTGCAAAATTCAAACTGGAGCTTATGACATCTTTCTCTTGAGTTCCCACAAAGCCCAGGAAGACAGTGTAAACTAACAATTGAGATGCTCAGAAATTTTCTAACCATGTATTTTTCTAAAAGCCCTAATCCTTCAAAATAGCTTACTACTTCCATTGTTTTTTTTTTTTTTTTTTTCCAGTCTGTCTACCTTTCTGGTAGCTCCCTGTAGCAGTCTGCCAAGACGCTGGACCCAAGGACTGTAGACTGCCCCAGAGCCTGGGATCCCAGATCTGGTCTGCTGTGGCTCCCTCGGTAAACAGGAACCTGAACTGCAGGTGTCAAGGACTGGTCTCCCTCAGGCCTATCCCAGCAGTTCTGTAATCCAAGCATCAAATAGCTACACGAACTGGGAGACGACTGTTCAAAGATGCATTAAACCAAAGGTAATTGTTGTGCAGTGCAAGACATTCAAAAACGAATACACAAAATGTCAAGATGTGAACCAAGAGTACCTAAGGAGTTTCAAATAACCCTGCGCAGGACTCCCAGAAGTAAATCTGAGTAGCAAGATCAGCAAGATGTCACCCCCCCCAAAAATGAAAGTGGAATGTACACCCCCTACCACAAACAAGAATTAGGAGAGGAGCATCAAGATTACCTTCTGTGAAGGACTAAGTGACTTCAGATATCTCATTATGTGGCCATGTTCTAAAATAAGAGTCAGCTCCAGCAAGTCAGCAGAAGAAAGCAAGCAGCATGGGCATGGTTAGATAGATTGATGCAGCTGAACATCAAAGTCGTTCAGCTCATGGAAAGGAAAAACTGGAAGGAAGTATAGGCAACTTGGTCTTTAGGCACATGTTAGAACATTCCTATCACTCCCTTTCCTAACAAAGAGTCCAACTAATTTCAGAAACACAAAAGCGCCTCTTCTTATTGCTTGAGCATGAACTACACCCTCCACTGCACGTCTGAGCAGTAACACAAATTTCCAAGCAATCTGTAAACACACTCAGGCCACTGCTTACAGAGCTGCCTAGTGTTGCGAGTCCTTCCATAACACCACAATAAGCTGAGCCACCCACTTACTTGAGTACAAGCAGGCAGCTCACCAAGTACTGTGCCAGGAAGAGACTACAGTCAAACATGCAAACAGGTTCCACACTGCAACCACTGAAACCAGAAGTGTACATACACTCATCAGCTCCTGCTGGAACAGGCTCAAACCCAATTTACAGGCTGCCTTTCTCCATGGATGAAGAGAGCTCTCACTAGCATTAATCTTAAGCTTACAAATTAGAGCAGTTCTCATCAACTTTAGTAAGAACTGCATGCATGGTCCAAACCACTATTTATCCTTATATGCTTCTCTGCTGGTCGTATCCTCCGAAGATGAATTTCAGTGCTAGCTTTGTGAATAAAACAAAAAATGATTTTCCAAGCGATAAACATAACGAGTTTGGTAAGCTGGCCAGAGTGATGTAATCCAGTGCAAGACATCCACAACAAAGTTATTTTTGATTCTAGACTCACCGAGGACTAGGAAAACAAATAAATCAAACTATTTCTAAGACAGCCTTTACCTGCGGACCTTGACATGTTTTCAGAAGAGAAGTATCTTTATCACTAGTTCTACAGAAAGGAAAATTGAAGCAATGAATATGAAATAATTACTCAGTCACCCAACAGATCAATCACAGAGAAACAAGATACTCTCAATCTCATTATAGCCTTCGTATGATTGCAAAATACTAACTCTGCTCTGCACGCAGCCAAGCCACAGAATGCGGCTGCAACACAGACTTTTTTCCCCAAGACACGACTAGTCCAAAAACCCCCAATCATTTGCTTGGATCGTTCTAAAGCCACCTTCTGTAATCCTTCCTGAAATATCTTTCATTGGCATTCCCCAGCAACAAGCAAAAGAAAACTGCATGTCTTTCAGGCCGTTCAATATCTTTCTTTTAACAAAAAGTTGAACATCGACCGTTTAAACACATCATTATGTTTTCAGCACGAAGAACAGGCGAGTAGTACATTCAACTAAATTAAGACCAAAATTTTTCTCTGCTATGTTGCCATAAATCATGTTGACAATAAATCATGTGGCCAGAGGGGTATGAAACATACCTAGTCTGTTCGTTATGTAATAAATTATATCCAGAAAATCATGTTGTACTATTGGCTACATGATATTACATTAAATTGATGTAAGGCTTTGGAACAAGTTCCTACTTGTTGAAACTACCAGAAATTTTGTTATTTTCTTTAACTGGGCCACAATTTGGTTTATCGCTGTTCATTTGGTTCGTTTACTCCCCTGGCTCTTCAAAGAACTAAATGATTACAAATACAAACCCTTTAAGAAAGCCCATTAGAGCTTGTATTGAGCAGAATACACGAGGAAATCCTCTCTTCGATATTTTGAAAGAAAATAGCCCTAAAAAACCCCCCACAACAATCTGATCCATTTAAAATGCAACGCCTACAACCTGAACTGTACTAGATGTACGTGGAATTCTTAGGGCTGCTTAAGTCCATTTTCTGCTTCTGTCTGGACGGTAATGGTCTTTCCCTAGACTTCCAACCATTGGAGCAACCGAAAACTAACTCTGCAGAGAGCACTAAAACACAGTGTGGTTTGATGAATAGCTTATGACAGTAGAAAAGCAGATTCCCATTCTCTCTTCCGCCAGTAATGTGTCTATATGTCTCTCCTCTTGCAGGGTTTGCAGCCTGTCGATCGGTGGTTAAGCTTTCACAGACAGAATCTCTTTGACTCTGTTTCCTCAGACCCTTGCACCAGGGGGTTCTGCTCTCACAACTTCTAAGTCCTGCCGCAGAGCGCACACTAGACAGAGGTGTTGAGCGCCTGGCGTTCAAGTTGATTGTACTGCTTTTACCACGGGTTGACGCAGAATTTGGCTCCCCATTAAGCAGCCTCGGTGCGAGACTGCCCAACAGATTTATTGTCTTAAAACACTCGGACACAGGGCAACTAAAGCAAAAAGCTGTAACGACCAACCTCCACATAATTTGAATGGCAGTCTGGCATCCTATACTACAAATATACCACTTCTAAGTTTTAATGTGCCAAGGCTCTGACGAATAATAAACTTATTTACAAAGGCAAAGCCTGCACTCGTCATTTCAGAAACACCTCCTTGACACGGGCAGGTGTTTTGCAAGCCAACAGACTACACAACCCGGCCAAGAATGTCGAACACACACAGCACTTCACAAAAGGCACAGAAACCAATACCGCACCNTCATGTGGCCAGAGGGGTATGAAACATACCTAGTCTGTTCGTTATGTAATAAATTATATCCAGAAAATCATGTTGTACTATTGGCTACATGATATTACATTAAATTGATGTAAGGCTTTGGAACAAGTTCCTACTTGTTGAAACTACCAGAAATTTTGTTATTTTCTTTAACTGGGCCACAATTTGGTTTATCGCTGTTCATTTGGTTCGTTTACTCCCCTGGCTCTTCAAAGAACTAAATGATTACAAATACAAACCCTTTAAGAAAGCCCATTAGAGCTTGTATTGAGCAGAATACACGAGGAAATCCTCTCTTCGATATTTTGAAAGAAAATAGCCCTAAAAAACCCCCCACAACAATCTGATCCATTTAAAATGCAACGCCTACAACCTGAACTGTACTAGATGTACGTGGAATTCTTAGGGCTGCTTAAGTCCATTTTCTGCTTCTGTCTGGATGGTAATGGTCTTTCCCTAGACTTCCAACCATTGGAGCAACCGAAAACTAACTCTGCAGAGAGCACTAAAACACAGTGTGGTTTGATGAATAGCTTATGACAGTAGAAAAGCAGATTCCCATTCTCTCTTCCGCCAGTAATGTGTCTATATGTCTCTCCTCTTGCAGGGTTTGCAGCCTGTCGATCGGTGGTTAAGCTTTCACAGACAGAATCTCTTTGACTCTGTTTCCTCAGACCCTTGCACCAGGGGGTTCTGCTCTCACAACTTCTAAGTCCTGCCGCAGAGCGCACACTAGACAGAGGTGTTGAGCGCCTGGCGTTCAAGTTGATTGTACTGCTTTTACCACGGGTTGACGCAGAATTTGGCTCCCCATTAAGCAGCCTCGGTGCGAGACTGCCCAACAGATTTATTGTCTTAAAACACTCGGACACAGGGCAACTAAAGCAAAAAGCTGTAACGACCAACCTCCACATAATTTGAATGGCAGTCTGGCATCCTATACTACAAATATACCACTTCTAAGTTTTAATGTGCCAAGGCTCTGACGAATAATAAACTTATTTACAAAGGCAAAGCCTGCACTCGTCATTTCAGAAACACCTCCTTGACACGGGCAGGTGTTTTGCAAGCCAACAGACTACACAACCCGGCCAAGAATGTCGAACACACACAGCACTTCACAAAAGGCACAGAAACCAATACCGCACCATCTAGAAAGCTTTTACTTTCAGACTAGACTCGCAATAAAACACTAAGGACTCCCTTACCGTAAATCTCTTTATGTAATCGGAAACACAGAATCCTCCCACGCTCAGATGAAGGGATCTGTGCAGGGAAGATTCTTGATACAAAGTTCCCATCCTGTTTGGCCTGTATGGTGGTCACCCTGGTAGCCTGAAGCCTTTTACTGAATAAAGCTGCACAGCCTCCCTGGATCTTGCTAGAATTCTGCTTGGGAGATAAACTAGGCATTTCATCTTATCTAACACTACACCAGGCATTTCAATCATTTCACTTCCTTATCAGCAGTCCTAAGTTCTATCCGTATCCCAGCAGCTCACTTCCTGAATTACTGATAACAGCTACTGTAAGGCACGGAAACAAGAGACGATGACAGCCAAATCTCTTGAGTTGCTCGAGTCCCTTCTTTGCATTTCTCTGTTCCTTAGCTTATTTCTGCCCAATTTAACTGTAACTTAAGGACAGCATGCAGTGACAAGACTGTCATCTATCCGACTGCTGCTCTCCTTTTCAGTTACACTGATTACTGCTGCGGGATAGTCACTCTAACGTAACATGATTATTGTCCATGTGGGCATTTCTTGTATTTCCGATTTCTTAAGCAGTAACACAGAAACAGAGGGAACAAAAGAATGGACAAAAAAAGGACAAATATCCATCCTCTAAGAGAATTCACGTACGTATTTATGCCTTCAAGCACTGTTTCTACAGTCTGATGCTACGCACACAGAGCCATTCATTTTACAGTCAAACAGAAGCACTCACACAAATGTACATTGCCATGACGGCCACTCACTATGGCCCAGCGGCCTTTGAGCAGATGGACAAGCATCTCAGACAGCAGTATCTGGGATTAGCATGGGCCACGTCTTCACTGCTTAAACCAAAATAGAAGCGTGTTTTACCACAGGATGAGTGCCGTGCACTCTCCCCTAAAATAATCAAGCAAGCAATGGAGATAAGATACTGTACCTTTATCATTACGACCTAAGAGATGTCCGGTCCAGAACTGTGGGTATAGATCCGGCTACCTTTCTCACAGCAAAAACAAGTGCTTCGTTTCCACTTGGGTTTGCACAGCGAGATAACCAATATGCTGTTAAAAAAGAAAATAAAACCAGTGTGAGTACAGACAAAAACAGGGAATTACGGTGATCGAGGCACTCTCACAGCACAAAAGCCAAGGCGCGCTTGCTGCGCTGTCAGTATTTTTCACTGCCTGGCAGCGAATGTTTTTGAAGCCATTCAGCGAACAAGCGAAAAGGCCAGGGCTTGCCTGGAGTGCAGGATGATTTGACTGCAGCTCATAGGTGAGAGAGTTCTACCAAGAGGTTAGCAGTCTAACATCGAGGTAAAGGGAAGTCGGCAACCTGAGGCTGCTCGAGGCATGGGACTTAGACCTCCAGAAATGTGAGGTCTGTCTCAGCTGCCAGACTCTTGCGTGATTCCTAACTCAATCTCTGTGTTTTGACTTTTCCACCTGTAAAACCAAGTTAAACTTCTCCTAGCCCACAGAATATTTTCAGAGCTTTAGAACGTATTATTCCGATTCCCTCTTCTAAAAGGCAAAACCAACGTATAAACCCTAGGCCTTTAAAACTGCCCCAAAAATTTTCAGACACCATCAGCTAGCTCCATAGTGTGGTACAGGAAAGGTGCTGAGTCCTTTTGCCAGGATCGGGTAAGACTGTTGCAGGCTTTGCGGCAGCACCTCGAGCAGTATTCCTGGCATTTGCACAGGGAACACTACCCAGCCGCTCTCAGCGGGAGAGCGGACTATCCACACGGGCATCGAGCTCTTGAACACGGCCGTAAGGGTTTTTTTATTAACATATAACTGATTGTACGAATTCAGGACCCCTATTCCAGATCCTGAGAAAACAACAAATACTACAGCTATTCAAAAAGTTTAGTGCTTAATAGATGAACGAGGAGATCCCTAGACGCAGGGCAGGAAAAAACCCTATTTTTAATACATTTGTGACTTATTCCAATAGCACAAATAATCATGTTGTTACTCCAGATTTAACAGAGAGATGCTATTACTTAATGTGGCAGCAGAGGTATGTACAGCATGTAAGCGTCACGCCAGGGGGGAAAGCTTGCATGACAAAGAGAATCCTTTAGAAATTTGGCAAGCAGTCCAGAACAAGCAATGCTTAGCCTGCAACGTTCCATTAGCAGATCTAAATACAGAACTATAGTGTAAAACAACACCTTCCTGCAGTATTTTCATTAATTAATACTAAGAATATCATTATTATGATGATGAGCTCCACTGACTTTGCTTTTTCTCGATTTTAGCTTCTGAAAAAGAAATAAATTTGGAGCTTTCCTCTCTCCCGTTTTCATCTCAGATCTTATGATGCCGATTGTGGACTCTGTTTTCAGAAGAGTATTAAAAGCAACAAATCAGTAGAAACTATCTAACATCCAATCCACAACAAGGAAGTAGTCTACTTTTCACCAAGTTAAATGTATGGCCGTGGATTGAAAACAGGCAACGGACACAGGGCTACGTTTTCTTTAGTACTAGGCAAAAGTCTAGTGGGTTTTACATACACAGAAAAAGAGATTTTAGTGCCTTGCCCTATAACACTAAGAGCTAGAGATAAGGAAACTGCTCGCTCAGAGTACAGGGATTCCCGTATAGGCTTTGTAGATGTCACGAGACATCATTTAGTTACAGAACAAATGCAAAGCTTTTCCAAAAATAATGCAAGTAACACCCAACAAGTGAAACCAAGATCAAGATTAGTACTTTAGCTTCTAGAGCAACTCTTTGAATCTGCTACACTTACACTCTAAAACTCCTCTTTCAAACCACGAGAGCTGTTTGACAGCTAGATCAGTGCATTTGGAGTGAAGACCGAGAAAAGGAAAAAGGTAGTATTAAGAGTCTATTAATTATTACTAGCCTCCCCTGCCAGCTGCTGACAGATACGCAAATTCTCGCGCTAACTACGTAGTAAAATGAAGGGGCTCAGCATTTTTGAGGTGACCTCTCTCATCTCCCAGCATCAGCCTCCGTGAATGAATTAGGAGGAGGTGTATTGTTCCACAAACACACACCATTTTCAGGAAGTTTATAATCTAAACAACAATCCTTAGCCGAGGCTGTTAACATGGCTGTTAACACAGAGTATATTCCTTCCTGAAAATAAATACGGAGGAGCTTTAGTTCCTTGGCATATTTCTTTCACATCCTCTTAGGAGCTACTAAATTATTTGCGTATTTTAGAGCCTTTTTGCCATTAATAATCAGGGGCAGGGAGCTACTAAAACTGATGCCACCCAGTTTAACTCATCATGACCATGCCCAAAACATCTAATTGAAGGTTCACAGTTCTCTTCCAAAACGAATTTCCAAACTCTACCAATAACTTACCCTTTCATTACGCTTCCATCCATGCAATAAGCTAGAACTGAATGCCAGCATACAGCAGTGTTCCCGGGGAAATGCACGCAGAATGAGCACGCAGAGTATTGATACCAGGAATGTTCAAGTCCCCTTCTGTGTCTGATCAGGACAACAATTCAGGAGCCTGTGAAAACTTTGACCGAGGCATTTTCTAAGAGCAGTCAATTCCTGGTTGTCTCTGTGCCAGTATCAGTGCATTTCTAGAGCTGCTCCACTCACAATGGATTAGCAGTAAAGGCCAGATCTGAAAGCCTCCCCCCCTCATTAATATTCATTTTATATTTTAAACCCCATTTACACAAGGACTCATCCCCAAGGTTAGAAGCCTCATAAATAATATTCCATTTTAAGCCTGCGGTATTCACTCCCATTGGTTCAGAAGGAAAACACCAGCAGAGACAGCTTTAGGCAGGCTGCTTTGGTTTTAAAGAATAGTATCCAAAGCCCTGCTTTAACTTCATTAGCCCATAAAGATTTGCACTACAACAAATCCTGCCTGCAAAGCACAAACACAAGTACAATTGTTAGCAGATTTGCATTCTTCCATTACTCTGCTTTTGTTCCAGCTGCCAAAGCAGTTGGGTATAATGTCTGGGCAACTTACCTAGTGACCACTTAAAAAATAGCTACAATCGCCATAAAAACAAATTAAAAGAAACAAAGTGACTCAGTATCCACTTCGTCTCCTGGCAAGCACGAGTGGATGATTCTTCATTCAAACCATATCGCGTTACGTAAAAAAACCTGGCTCTGATGGTAATAAAAAAGGTCCAAAGGGAGAACAGACTCAAGCCTTCTCTGTAAGGATGGGGGACAACTTTAGGGCAGTGATCTTTTACTTCTGTACAGCACAGAGCCTTGTTACACAGGTCAACCCTACAGGCAGCAACAAACAAGTTTGTGATGCTGAGGCACACAGTGCCTGCACCCTTCTGGTCTCCACTAGTGAAGGAATGAACAGCAAAAGCGAAATGAATTGTTCTAGTTTTACGTTATTCTCCCTGGCAAAGCATTTGTTGTAACACAGATTTACTGTTCAACAGCCTCTCAGCTTTTAATGCGGAGAAGTAACCTTCTGCAAAAACCTGAAATCAAAAGGATGTCACATCATGCCTCCACTTGTCTTCAAAAAAACCCTACAGGAGTGAGAAGCGCAGATCAAGCGTGTTTCCCAGAAGGAAGATGGGATGAGTAGGCTGTCACTTGCATTCGATAATAGATTTTATCAAGTTCCTACTTTGCACAAGCACTAGTCTGTACTTTTCATAAAGAATTAACTCAATTGACACAACCTCTCTTACCATCTGGCCCACTGCGAGGCAGTTACAAAGCACAGCTGGTAACTACCTCTCATTTCAATGGTCCGTTACTAGAGAAGGCATCATTTCTGTCAGTAAGCCCCATAAAGTACACATGCAACACCAAAATTACATGTCCAATGAACATATATGTGGAAATCAGATTTATAGGATCCTTTACATTTGAGTTTGAATTTCAGAGATAAGTATTTTAGATGCATTCTAACTTTGGCAGTCTGGATTGCTTTTTTTTTTTTTTCTTTAAATCAGTGTCCACCAACTAGGCTCATTCTAGTCCTCAAAATCCTTCTTTAGAAGATGTTTCCTCATTTTGAATCAGCTCTGAAAAACAAGGTTAACACTCTCAATCCCACTACCGGTAGTGGTGGCAAATCTTGTTGATCTTTCAAACATCACGTCTGCATCAGTTTCCCACAAGAAAAGCCCATTAAACTCACAACTGAGGATACAGATGGGGAAGCCCAAACAACACAGAAAAAAAAAATAGAGAGCTTCTGGAGACTTCATTTCTCAAAACAGCTAATTTTTAGGTAAAAAGGAACCGTTCAACTCTGAGAACAGCTTGAGTAGCAGTATCCTTACTCTTCCTACAAATGCAGCCCCTCCTCCAGTCACCTTTCTCTGGTTCTCCAAACTGCCCTGCTCCTCCGCACATTTCCGGAAGTCTGAAACACCATGCATTACTTTCTTCACCATGATATCCTACAGAAGGTCTCCGTGTCTCTCTCCCAACAGCCTTAACACACTAATCTTTAATTTTCAGATTTAGACCCCTCACCATTCTCTAGCTAAGTTCAGCTTTTCTTTTTTCTAGCCTCACCATTCCTAGACCGGTCACTCCGGCCCCTGCCTCCTCCTCTTGTCTGGAGTGAGCTGCAATTCCCCTCCTCCCGTTGCTACATAAGGAAACCCCACTGCAACTATAACACCGGCTAGTAATGAGAACTGCATGCCTGAAATCCCAGAAACTGAGATTAATGTAATCATCGTACAACAACAGTCTGCCACTGGCCTTTTAAGTTATTGTGCTTTTGAGTATTGCTGCAGTCGTAAAGAGTACAAGCTGTCAAAAACCCCTCTGCTTGATCAGCGAAGAAGCAGTAGTAAATTGACAAGCAGCAAAAAACAATCTCAGAAATANAGTTATTGTGCTTTTGAGTATTACTGCAGTCGTAAAGAGTACAAGCTGTCAAAAACCCCTCTGCTTGATCAGCGAAGAAGCAGTAGTAAATTGACAAGCAGCAAAAAACAATCTCAGAAATAATGACCCTAATACAATCTCAACCCATCTGTTAGTCTCACAAAATATCTATATAATGTTTTTATGACTTTCTCAGATTCCCCATGTTCAAATAATTAACCTTGTCATCTCCCCGGAATGCATTTGTAACACAGGCATTCAAAATAGAACGTGTCTCCTGCTCTTTCCATTTGCTGTATTTTTATTTCTGATCTTTCTATAGTTGGTAGGAGTAGGGTTCTGTTCATTTTGTTTTCACGTTCTTGTAATACGTTAACAATATAATAAATATTTTAAAAGACAAAACACTGTACAAGAGATACTTTCCTATGTACTGTTGCCATCAGTCTCAAAATCAAAATTGCTGAACACTACAAATTGTTAAGGTATCCGTTTCCTCTTCCAAACTCTGTCCTCCTTTAACCTTTTTTTTTCCAGAACTACATTTAGATGCATACGCATGAGCTGTACATAAACGTGCGCTTCACTGTTGCTAAGTAACTGTGTGCCAGTAGATAGCACTGTGACTGTTTGTAAGCAACACCACACAAGTTGCCAAGTTCGTCATTTGGTCAGCACCAAGAAATGTAACCTAAATATTTTGGGTGAGACTCTCAGATCTTTTTAAAATGAAAGAAAAATACACTGAGAAGTAACTAGACTCATGAGTAATCCTACGTGCTGTGGGACATTTCTTCCCTATCAGAACAGTTAGGCTATTCTGCAGAATGCAGCTATTGCTGTTTACCTAGATTAGGCTTCTTTCTCGACTTCGATTCAGCCATTATTCACTGCTTTGAGGCAATAGTTTCAAAACACTCCTCTATGTAAGTGTTAGAAAGACATTCCATTATTTTAAACATTCAGTTAAATAAACAGTTTGTTTTAAAAGTACCTTCTTGAAAACCTTTCATTGGATGTCAAGACCTATCACTGTGAAAAAATCCTAAGATTAAATTCTCATGCTGATCTTCAAGCCTTAGGATGGATTTGTCTGCTCAGTTTGGTACGGAATTCTACTTGTGCATTTTTTAATTATTATTTTTTAATTTATTTTATTCTTTTTCAACAGAATTAAGAGGTGAAACTGCAGGGTCAGGCTCTGAATCAGTACTCGGACAAGACTTGATATATCTCAATGCTTAAGTCCGTATCTCAACTTACTGTATTGTTTTCCATTCTTTGGAATTGTTCTGTCTTAAAGAACAGAGATTTGTTACTTCTTCACGATTACAGGAAGAAATCATTATCCTCCACTGTTTCAGAAAGCTGAAGTAAAAAGCAATTATGCCTCTCATTCTACAGTAACATAGGTACCTTAGTGAACTTTAAAAAAAAAAAAAAAAATCAAGCCTTGCATTTCTAACTCCCAGGTTCCACATCGGCATTTCATAGTTTTATTAAAGTCCTCCAGCTGACAGTCTCATGCAAAGTAACCAGCTATTCTTTTCAAGAGTTTCTTATACCTTTTCTCTGACTTCTGTTTCAAGACAAAACCTGTACTACCTTCAGAAACTACCACCTGTGTGGTCTCATAAGACAGATTTAATACCTAGGGCACCTCTTACGCATGTTACGACAACACTAGATCTAAAGATTCATGAACTATGCTGTTAATAAACTGTATCCTTTTACTTAAATAAAAATGTCCTTTAATACATCAGAATTATTTCAATGTATTTGCCAAAAAAGTAAACTCCATCAATAAATATTACTTTCAAATATATTACAGACTACTGTGCAGTGTCAGTAAAATCAGCGTTACGACTCAGTATCATTTATTCATCTTGCCGAAAACCAGAATTCCTGGTTCACCTGTTGCTCTAGCTAGTTCCGTGACCTTAGATGAAATGCTTCTTTACTGTTGTTGAGGATCAGGACCTGGGGCCTCCAACCATGCATCTCATCATTACACATGTTCACATGTGCACGTATGCACACACACAAACCCCACAACTTCTCCAAATAAAGCAACTCAGATCTCAGTCTGGAGATTTTTCTTTATTAGCAGGATCTTTTCAATAAAATATTCAAAAGCTGCTTATCCCAAGCCAAAACAAAAACCACTGAAGACTTGGAAAACTGCCTGGCTATTAATGTTTGTACTCCCAGTCTCCGGAACATTCACTGTTCTTATTTTTATGGTCTTCAACACTGTTCAGGATTAAAAATAGTATGTAGTTCTTAACCCTTACAACAAATTTAAGACTAAGTTATGATTGAGAGAAATATGTGTAGTAGGAGACCAAAGGCAAGTAAACTAACTTCTATAAGACAGAGTTCGGGTTCTATGTACAAAGCTAAGAAGCCCCAAGAAAAGCAGCTTGTGGGGGGAAGATGAGGGAGGGGTACTTGACTGTTTCCTGGGGGGGATGTACTGCATGATGACACCAAATGATTCCTGACAATCAGGATCTGAGCTTGAAATTAAACAACTTCAGTGAAAGCAGATTTAGGTTTTCTTCTGGAGAAGAAGAGAAATACACAGATTTATCCATTCCCACTGCCTTCCACCTAATCAATTTCTTACCTTTTACTTAGATTGCACATCTCAACATCTCATCTTCGACAGCTAGCAGCTATGAGCAGCCCTTTTTAAAGTAAGAGCAGAAAAAACCCACTCTAGTACTTCATTTACAGAAACTTTCAGTTCATTATGAGTTCATAATACCTACTGAAATCATGCAGAGTATTTCTGTAGTGTCTGATCAACCATAAGGCATAAAAATTGTTCATCTTCATCTCAACAGAAAAATTGCTTAATCAGATACAACTTTGGGGCAGCCAGACCTTCTGTAACTACTAGTGAACTTTGAAAGCGACGGCCTAAAGGAGAGAAAAAAAAATTCTTCTACTACTTCTTAGGTGTCCTACCATCACTGCTACCTAAGCAGCAACCTCCAAAAAGGGCAGGCAAACAACCAGGGAAAGCAACATCTTGAAATGCTAGTTAGATTCGCTAGAGGACATTCATCAGAATCCACAGTGAAATAAAGAAGTAGGAAGCCTACTACAAAACACCAACGACACTGGTAATACTTCGAAAGACAACAACTCACCTGGAATTGTTGGTTAAACTTGTTAACGTTTGCTCTGCTGTATTTTCATAATAAGCAAGAAGTGAGGCACAATAGGAAGTCTGGAGAATGAAACGGTTGGTACTGAGAGCCCGACATCCACTACAGACAGACCTCATCCTGCAAGCACCCACTAACAGTTCAAGGACATCTTCAAGGTCAATTTTTTGTAAAAGGAATCTACTTACTGCTCCCCAAGACCATTCCATGATGCACTAGAAGTAGAGACTATCATGAGATTTGCTTCAAACACACACTCCTGATCCAAACGAAACACACTTGCATAGATGCACCTAGAGATACAAAACAGGACGGCAGCAACACCTGCACATGTTCATGCATGCAGAGGAATCGTGCTCTGGAGAACAGCAACCCAGAAAAGCCTCAGCTGAACAGTAGTTTACGACAGCTTTCTGGTTACACTGTTTAATCAGATGTTATCAATACCTTAGAGGTTATCAGTATCTTAAAGAACAAAAGGCAGGCACCATGTCCCGTTACGCAGTAAGATACTAAGCATCCTTGATAGTACAGTCCAAGATACAAGGAAGACGCACTGCTGCTAGAAGCCTACATGAATCACTGTTTCACTCTAAGAAAAACCTAGAAAAACTAAAAAAAAAATTAAAAAGCACTAAGTAAACCAACTCAAAGACCTTATTCAGGACCTGATATTTGAAGCAAATGTCTCAGTTCTAGTCTCCCTCTGTAAATCCCTCTGCTCAACCACAAGGTGATGGTAATCTGCAAAGTACTCCCCAATAAGTTGCCCCATTTTCAACTTTTTTTTTTTTAATCGATCATAACAGTATTAGAGTGAAAATAACAGGAATTAGAGAAGCTTGTAAAATTTGATCAAAGAAAACTTACATATATAGGACTTCCAGGGGAGGTGAAGAAGAGTTTCCTTAAACCACTTTAATAATTGCTAATTGAAAGTTCAGAGGTTTTTTCATCTTGACAAATTATTCACCTCTACCAATTTTCACAGCTCAAGAGTTAACATCCCATACAACTGATAAAGCCACATACGTTCAGTGCAGACAGCCAGAAACACCCATTAGCAGTATTTTAGGCTCCCAAGTTAGGTATGAGCGAGTGATGTTCTAAAGAAAATAATCTTTCAGTGTACTTTCACTGAAAACAGTATTACACTCTTTCTACTATCAATAGTCAGAATGCCTGAATAGACAGTAACTGTCTTTAGAATAAGGCTGCCATCTAGTAGCAGAATAGAGTAAATGCAGAGAAATCTCAAATCAGAATTTGAGCTGTAAACCGGCCTGATGGTCCGATGTGCGGTTACACAGAGATACAAACACTGGGAGCATAGCTCTTCAGAAAAAAAAAAAGGGGGAAAATAAGTGGCAGAAAGCAGAGTTTGCTACTAGATTGTGGCTTATAAAACGGGCAGTTCTCCAGTANTGCCTGATGGTCCGACGTGCGGTTACACAGAGATACCAACACTGGGAGCATAGCTCTTCAGAAAAAAAAAAAAGGGAAAATAAGTGGCAGAAAGCAGAGTTTGCTAGATTGTGCCTTATAAGACGGGCAGTTCTCCAGTACATCCTAAACTATTCCGTTCACAACATCAACTTTATCTAGTCAGATAAGCCAACATGTAGAGGCGGTATAGAGGTGGAGTGGTGTTTTTCTGGTGATGATATACTTGGCTTCCTTTCAAGTTAATTAAAAACAACTGCAGCCTAATTCACTTTTTCTGAAAGAAGACTATTTTTCTGTGTGAGGTTCTCATGCTACAAAATGCAGTGAAACAAATTAAGTTAGACTGAACCACAAAGACGTTCAAAGGCAGGCCCTAAAAATCTTATACTGGAACTACAGTCACAAAAATATTTTGCATAAGCAGCTTCCTGAAGCGTTACATAGTTATTCCTGCTTCTTGGAGACTAGGCCGTTTCCTAGTAAGTCAGAGCTGCAGTACACAGAATTTTATTCTCTCACCATTTAGCTGTCACTGGCTTTATTTTAGTTTCATAGACTGAGATTCAATACATTTTACCACTATAATCTACAACGATTTGCCACACAGTGTTTCATTCATTCGTCATCTCTAACACACAAAAAAAGAGCTCTTGAGATGCCATCGTGTTGATGCCTATTTCATGCAATGCAGATGCTTTCCAGTTCGGTCACCGAATATGCTCCAAGAAATCTATGTCTTAGCATACCATAGCCAAAGTTTTAACAGGGCTGTTGGAAGATGCTGGTTCTGTCTATATAGGAAAAAATGGTTTGTTTCCGGTTGGAGAAAGTCAGGACCCTTGCTTTGCAAGATCCACTGGCAAAGAAGCACTCTCTGCCTAGGTATTTTCAAGTTCGCCTGTGTCCATCACAGCTTTCTCAAAGAAACTGGAAGCCAGTGGGGGAAGTAAAATAGCGTGAGTACAAGCGGGAAAGAGCTGACAGCAGAGACTTGGGGGGAAAAAAAAGGGAAGAAGTACAGAAATAGAACTCAACCACTGTTTCAAGAGGGTCTCCACCAATGAAGGAGAAAAAACAGCCTTGCGCTTTTGAGAGGTATGCACGTATTTTTCACTACTTATCAGAGAAGACACGAATGTAAATGTGAAACTCATAAATTAAATTTTGTCACATTTAACAACATTAACTTCGGTGCTCTGAGGATAACTTTAGTTCTTTCTGCTCCTGTACATGGAATTAGATACCTGTAGGAACATAGGTTAGAGCGCCGAACAGACTGCATTAGTAGTTCCCTTTGTCCCTTAACACAGTGGATCTCATCTTAGCAACACAAGCCTGATCATATCTTAAGTTTTCAAAATTAGAACTTCCCTTCTGTCATTCTGACTTTAGTAACTTACCATGCAAGCACATGCTCTATCCTTAAGGGTTACTCATCTGTCCTTACTACTGGTATGTGTGACAGACTACAGTTCTGGAAAGCAGAAGTCTACATGATGTAGGGAAGTAGGTCTTGTGTTTGCAATTCCTCATTTACTGGAATAAAGACAAATGTAATTAGTGGTTTAAGTGCATTTCCACAGCCTTCTCTCTCATCCAGTGTTAAAAAGGACCCCAATTACTTCTTAGAAGTAAAGAATTTAAAATCACTTTCCATGTTTCCTGCTTCTGCTTACAAAGTTTGCACCTGATCAGTCCCTTATAGCTTAACTCAAAACTATCCTATCTCCTTCCTTTAACCAATAACTAATAAACAGACACTATTTGATAGTCTAGCTTCATTAATAAAATCTCTGCTTCCACTCAGAGATCAGTTCTGTAGCAGAACCTCATTAGGTAATTCTCACTATTAAAGTAATCTGATACTGAAAAGCATCACTAATACTGAAGAAAAACTAAGACGTTTAGTTGCATTCCCCTTCTTCGAAAAGAGCTAACGAAAGGTGACAAAAAGCTAGTAAGGCAGATTTTATGAATGCAATTGACTCCTACACCTCCTCCCTCGGAATTTTACAGAGCTTGAGCTTTTTTTTTTTTTGTAAGACAAAACCCCATATATTCGCTAATGTAAGAGTTTTGGCTCAAATTGCACTATGCCACTTTAACAAAGACAACCTTGTTGAGTGTTTTCCCCAAACCTATTTCTACCAAAACAGCTCATTTTTGCACACTCAGGTAGACTTTTGCTTTGGTATTTACACTCAACAGTCCAAAGACAATACTGCTAAGAATTACACTTTTAAAAGACAGACAAAAAAAAGCTGACCAGAATAAAATTAACTATCACATCCTTATCTTTTAGAAATACCAGTAAGAAGGTGCTAGCTGCAGATCTACATCTCCGATGCCTGCATCTCGCCCTCTCCAGTAAATTATGGGCCAAAAAAGAGTACGGGAGAAGTACTTACCATCTGGACAAGGCAGACACTCAGTAAACAACAGTTACAAAACAAGTGCTTAGCTCTCAAACTTGAGGAGTCTGACCCCAAAAAGTGTACGTGATTTTAAAAAAAAACAACTCTGTAACAGGGAATCATTTTCTAGAAAGAATTCATAAACAATACAAAGTTGACAACCAGAATAATCCCCCAAAATGAAACCACTTTAACTTCCTTCCTATCGGAATTATATCACACCTATTAAAAAAATCCAAATCTAAAGTCATCCCTAGAATGAATACCAGATTTCTCAGAGGATTAAAACCAACACATCCTAAGTCTCACAAGTATACTTCATTCCCAATTCAATAAAATACTGGAATATCAATTTATTAAAAAGTTATGTGAACTGTACATACGTAAACTGCAATATAGCTGAAAAATCTGAAATATATAATTTTAAAGAAAAATCATTTATTTCTGAAAATATTTAAAATATTGCATTTCTGGCAGCAAATTTAAAAGAAGTGCTCTGGAACGGGTGCAGTCTCTCTGTGCGTTTGTCTAGCATTTGTCTTCAAGGTGTAACACATATCTGCTTTCTGATTTTTCATAGCACGATCTTGTGAACGCTTTCTGACTTGTAGAGACAGAACTCGATTTCCAAGAACAGCAGTAGAATTTTATCAGGAAATACTATGGTCCTTGTCGGTGCAGACAACACACTTCCCGAGAGTCCACGACACCTTGGAAATATGCTAGCCATTCTGCATATAAATGCATCAGATTGTGTTTATAAGTTACAGAATAAGTCTTTGATTGATAATTTTTCTGTTTATTTCCGCCAAGGCCACTGAAAATACGAAGGCCTTTTCATCTGAAAGGTTAGCATACATGTCAACTTCTTTTTCTTGTTTCTCTGTAGAAGAAAAAAAAGTCACTATTAGAAGCTTTTTCCATTATCCAAAGTCAATGCAAGTTATATAGTAGTTCATAAATAACGTGGAATGGAGTAGTGGAATTGAAAAGAAGTTAGACAATTAACTTCTATGCAGGGAAGGACTGAGAGGGAGAGAAGGGAGGAATGGAGGCACAAAGGTGCTAGAAGAGTCACGGAATTAGTCATCCAAAAACATGACTGAATTTCTGTTCTTTTAACGATAAAGAAAGAATGAGTCACTAACATTATATTGGTTCCTGACACAAACGTATTCAAGTGCTCCTCCAGTTTTGGGGTCTTTTTTTTGCTTTTACATAAACACCTCCCATCCTAGAAAACAAAGATATTTCACCATATCCTCATTAAGTAAGACATCTGTCCCCCTATTTTACATCTAAGTAACAGAAACCCTAGAGTTTAATTACAGCGTTCAAGACCAAAGAGCAGATACACGGCAGTAGTCAGGTTCCCAGTTTGTCACCATGAGCACTTCTGGACTTTCAATCTAATTCCATATACAGAACAATGCTAACACCTCAGTAAGCAAGGGAAAACCTCTGAATTCCCTCTGCTGATGTTGGCTTCTTTCAAGGCTACAGATCCACAACAGCAAGCCATCAACAAGTTTCCATACTGCAGTGTTCAAGTACACCGAGTTACACTACAGCATATGACAAGACCAATAGCACTTCCATAAAAACCACTTACTCCAGATCACGACTATTTATAACCCAGTTTAGCTAGCTACAGGTAGCTACGACAACTCATTAAGAAGAAAACCAAAACAAAACAACAAAACAAAAACCAGCTTTGTCAGCAAGACCAAGCTTGTAGACACACAGAAGAAACGAATACACAGAGCGCTTTAAGGCTGGTGTCTAGCTGTGAAACTCCATCTCTAATCCAAGTTCCACAGGGGCCTGGACTAATTTACAACCACTACACAACGCTCACCTGACAGACCCCTCTGTCTCATTAACACACAGATACGTGCGTGCACGCTCTTCTTGACCACAGTGCACACGGGCAGACTGCTCCACCAAGACACTTAAGTCTGCAACGGGTAGGTGAAAGACAAAGCAGTATTGGGAAATAATAGAAAGCGCCATGCGGAAAAAAGATCCCGGCATCTCCCATCTCCACCTACTCACATGGTTATCCCTTCAATGGGTCCGCATTCATAACAACATTTTTAGATTTGGCTTCACAGCTAGTTGTTCATGTTACAGCTCTGCGGACACCGTTCCAACAGACTACCTGCCCCGTGAAGTCGAGCGCTTGTGTTAAACAACTAACTGAAGAAACTGAAAAATCCTTTACCATTGTGTGCTGATTTAATACTGAGAGAGACACAGAGCAACAAAACCATCTACTTAAAGATTTCTAGACAACTTAAATCACACATAAGCTCACCTTTCCCTGCAAGGAAAATTGCATAGTGAGGAGCCCAGACACAAAGATGCACCAGTTTTCAGCCTGAAAACAAGAAACTTGCCATTGCAAAGTAAAACAAATCAAAGCATGCTTGATATTTAGAATGTAAAGGGTTTCTGCTTGTTCTCTGGCTACACGAGACAATATTCTCTAGTGTATTGAGTTCAAAATGAAAGCTGAGAAACTGAGTTTCACTACAGGTCCTGCCCTGTAGTTTAAGACAAAGCTGTTTCCAGATGTACACTCAGTTTGGGTTGCTTCACTTCCTCCCTCCCACCCTTTACAAATTAACAATGCTGGGAGTTGTTCTGAGCACAGATACTACGCACACTGGTTACTTCACTTTAACCTTTTCTGTTTTCATATCGAAACCCCTCCCCGTTTTTCGTACTTCCCCATTCAAACAAATCCAGCTACCACCTGAGTATGTCAGCACTCAGCAAAATCAAAAATACTTCCCTCCCCTCGGTTACTGTTAACAGGTTGTAGACTACTTACAGCAAAAACAACCCCACCTTACTCAACTTTCCCTTCCCCCCAGCCTCAAAGTACTGGCTTGTTCTGAGAGACTTCAGTTTTGAAGAATTGAAATCTTGATATTACACAGGATCAGGGATTAACACAAGTTTGCAAGCTTTACGCATTAAGACGCTTGCAGTTCTCATCAGTAACTAGTGAAGAGCTTGCACCGGCCTGACATTTTATCATATGCTACTCATAGGATACCGTGGTTTCTACACACACTATTAAAACTTTCCGCTTCAGTCTTATCTGAAAGTAGTTTTGACTCACTTCTCTATTAATAGCAAAAGATTGTCTCACAGAATCACAAACTGTTTTTGTAAGATGTTAAAAATACTAAGTCTCTTGATATACAACAAAAAGGCTATTTAGGTGAAAACATTCAGCCTTTCTGTAGCATGATTCGCGTATCCCCAGGTCTCCTGCAACCCATTACACCCACAGCCCTTAAAACTGTGATCTATGTGGAAGTCAGATATGGATCCTCCCCCCTCACAAGTTTTGTATGGATTCAAAATCCAAAGTTCTGAGATCACTATCCAAGACAGTAAACTACTTCAAATGTGCACATTGGGCAAGCAAATGTATGAGTAATACAGTCAGAAGTTAGGGGAAAAGGAAAACTTGGGTCAAGAAATTTAATTCGGCCTAAGTTTTATCAGGATACTGAAACGTATCTATCTTTATAAAGATTCACTCCTTGTACGTATCAAGAATTCCTTAGTAAGACTCCAGGCCACTCTTACTGAGTCTCACTTGATGATAACTTGTTTCAGAAGCAGACTAACCAATATCACTTCCTCCAGCGTATGAGGGATTTTTGTTTGTTTTAATACAATCAAGGGTGTTACCCAGATAACAAGGCAGCCTGGGAACTTGTCTTCTTGTGTATCACAGTCCCACATAGTAAAATAAGAAAAACACACCACCACAACAAAAATCAGAATCAGATTATTAGGCAGTTTCTGTTTTCAAAATATATTGCAGCATTTCCGAGAAAGAAATAAAGTGACAATTTTGACAAGCCAAGCCTGCAGTGAGAAGTTCCTATTTTCCAGGGTCATCACATGGCTGAAGCACGCGACACGAATATTCTCTAGGTCCCAGCACTCCACCATATCCCCTCAATCTACATCAGCTTCCTCTTTCCTCTCCCTCCATTCCTTCTCACTAAATCTGCAGGAAAAATAGCTTGTTTTAAAAAGCCCTTTTGCTTCTCCTATTCTTCATTGCTGTTGAATCCTGCAGCAATTTGCTCTAACGTGAACCAGTCACGAAGCATACAAAAGAACTAGTGAAAGGCACAGACATAACTGGCAACAAGCGTGCTATGAACGGAAAGAGCATGACACAAGCAAGGAAGCCAGGCTACAGATGTCATGGATGTCTTCAAGAACCCAGCTTTCACAGCTAGGTGGACTTCCAATGGACAGATTATCTGCTCTTGCGTGCTACTGTAATTCAGGTGTTCTCCGTCCTGTTGTTCATCTACAAATGCATTAGGCACTGCAGAAGCCTAAGATGCACCAAATACTTAACAGCTTTGCAAGCAGTGGCGTCTTTTCAAGTCTCTTGGGGCAAAGAAGAATGGCACAATCTCTAGTGGCAAGTAATGTGCACCCAAAATATCCTACAATAGGCAAGGAAATAACACACTTTAAGTCTAAGACTAAGCTAGTGTCTTACAATCCAGAATTGACTTTCAACACTATGCAGACCTATAGAAGGACTAGCAATGAGTCAGAAAGAAATCACCTTAAGTGGAGTACAAGAATTAAAGTTGCTTAATACGCTTTTACACAAACACCACCACCAAGCAGCAAGTTTGGTAAAGGAAGAATATTTCTAAAATTCCTAACTACTCCACACATAGTAGTTAAGTCAATTTTATAAGCCACTTGAAAAGAAAGAAGTCAGTTAACTTGTTTTATAGTAAGTAATTACAAAATGATGAGTTTTGTGCTGAATTTAGTTTTACAGCCGTAACAGCTACATTTATCAACTTCTTGTTTGCTTTTAAATCTACGCAATAATCACCACAGTGGTCTACACACATTACAGTCTGACATAACCAGAAATAAGTTAGAAGTAAGAAAATATCCTAAGCCTCCTTATTTCTGACCAGTACAGTGCTGTACTGGTGAGGAGCAAAGATAGTGACAAATGGGTGTGAACCTAAGCTCCTGTACTAGCTCTGCAGAAGAGGTCAAGGAAGAAAGTAGCAGCAGTAACAGTACCAAGTAAAGGGGATGGTAGGACATGACAAGAAGATGATGGAAGGCAATCTTTGCAAGTGAGATTCAACTTTAAAAAAAAAAAACCACAACACCAAACACCAAGAAAACAATATACCACACACGCACTCTTATGCGAAGATCTCAATACATCTGTATTTCTAGCTTTCTGCCTCAGAGCACTGGCATGTCACACTTCGGAGTATGCAGCAAGAGGTTAAAAAACATTCAGCCTAGTTTTGGATAGGAAAACTTGTTCTCTAAATATCCCTTATGCTCTCAGACTCTTGGGTTTTGGAGACTATGAAACAGGCATTAAGAGAATGGGTATTTTCTTTTGATTGCTTAGATTGCTTTCTTCTTTTTCAGGGGACAGGAAAGAAGATTTACTTTTATAAGGCAACCCCAAAAAAACTGCAGGAATTTTCAAACCAAAGCTGTGCATAAACTAGACTAGCAGTAAAATGCCTAGAAATTATCCTGTAGGTGCTAGACAAAATCTAGCTTGGATCGATAACAAATAGGGAAGCTCTGTATTCTGTGAAGCTACAAACATCAATAACCCATATGCAATAGTGAAGAGATTAGATATTATAAGTGTATTCCTATTACAGTAAAGCAATTGGCATCCAGAAAACATACAGAAATCAAATTCCATCTCTTTCCGTAGCCAAAGCACTAAAACAACAACAAAATCCCTATTTATACTTTGGTTTTATAGGAAAGAAACTTTAAGAACAAACAGATTTACATTAAACAGCAGAGACAACAAAATTGGTTTTGAAAAGTTAGTCATTAAAGGAACTAACTTTGCAACATGGATTAACACCCATTTTTGTTAACAAATAAGGTGGCATGGGGAAAAAAAATACTGCATTTCTGAGTTATGCCACAGGTATGCTTGACAGTTTTGGTAGTTTTAAGAATAAAACCTTCTGAGTATTTATATAAAGTTTTGTTCTTCCCCTCCTATCTGCCTTCCAGCCCTTTTAAGTCTATGCTAAGTTTTGGATTAATTATTCAGGCCTAAAATTAGTATCTCCAAAACCACAGGTAGCAAATGCAGTGTTGATACGCTCTTAAAAAAATATCCTAAGTAATAGCCACATACTTGAAGGGCTCCAAAATTACTCTAGTGCACGTAACAGTCTCTTTGTTGTAATAAGATTAAGAACAGCAGGTCAAAGAACCCTAACAAGCAAGGAGGCATTCTTTCCCCTGCAGTATTATTGTGTAGAAACACAGGACAAAAGTTCAGGTCATCATAGGGACTCAAGATGCCCTTTTTACTTTGGCCCTCCAAAAGGTTTCAAGGAACTTTTTAAGCAATCCAATCATCTTAATCACTCTCCGATAACAGGCATCATTATATTGTTTGTCCTTGTGGTACAGAGCAGTGGTACCTCAAAAAAATTAAACAAAACCAAACCAAAAAACCTACTAAGCACTACAGTCCAACAGCTTTCAACCTACATGTTGAAACTTGATCTGGTGGCTAAAAATACAGACTTAGGTCTTTGTAGCTAGTTCAAATCAGACACTGAAATATAAAACGCAGACATGTCTACAGATGTGAAACAGTCCCTTCCCCGCATTAAGATATCAGGTATTGGCTGAACTAGTCTAGTTACTAAAATGGTTTGAATGGTATAAAGGTTTATTGATTTAAAAAAAAAAAAATCTTCATACAAAAAGAAAAGCCAATTAACATATTTCTCAGTTCTCATACCTCTTTCTTCCTCATGCTTTTTGGCTGAAGCACTCTTAGGTCTTCCTCTTCCTCGTCTGCTATGATCTGAATGGCTGTTAGACCTGGATCTTTTTCGGTTTTCTAAGTCTTTACTTACTGCAGAATTTATCTTCTCTCGCTTTACTCTCTCTGTCCGTCTCCTTTTGGCTTCACTCTTGTTTTCTGTGCAAATGAATAGACATGGCATGATCTAGTGTTGTTTTCATCTTTGTTCTTAATTTACTCTTAGTGTAATCACCCACCCAATCACCCTTTTTCTTTAAATGTCTTAGCAAAAGTGGTTAGATGTCTATATCTTTACAGAACAAATACATCTGCACGATATCCATGCAGAAATTAAGGTGTCAGATCCAGAATGACACTTCACTTCTTGCTTACAAGGATCAAGCCTTTAATTTCTTCAAATGCATTTTGCGAGACAACTGCTAGCATACAAAAAGTTCACAGTTTCCCATAGTAAGACAGAAAAAAAAAATGTACACATCACAGCCACCAAGTCAGCCCATTGCATGTTCCCACCAGCAAAAAACCACAGTTTATCACACAGGCAAACAACAAAGTACTTCATCTTCTTTTGACACTAACAATGAAAGCATTCCCGCTGCTCTCACAAATCAAGATGCTGAGTCAACAACGCTGTCAGTAAACGCCACATTACACAGCATACGTGTCCCACCAAACCCAACCTAGTTAATGCTGTACAGGTGTATTGTTTTCCTACACACCACAGTCAAAAAAAAGAGTATTTACAGAAGTTTCGCTTGTAAGTGAAGTATGGATTAACGAGCTTGGGTGCTGAAAATAGTTCAGTCACCACAGCATGCTACTCAACACAGACTAGTTGCACATTTGCAAGGCTGTGGCACCTTCTGCAGTAGCTATATCACCGAAAATACAGGAACAATGTTTTCTAAAAGAAGTTGCAGTTACGTTATGAGCACAATACAGACACACACGCTCTCTCACTGTATTTTCCTGGGGAACTGGTTTCCTTGAGCTGCAGTTGTCCCATTAATCTGGTATAGACACAGGGTACAAACTGGACAGCAGGGTAACTTGTCACCAATGTTAATACAAAAGCTGTATTTCACAGTATCACAAAAAGGTTGAGGTAGCAAGGGATTTCTGGAGATCAACCTGTCCAATCCTCCTGTTCAAGCATGGCAACCAAAACCCAGTTGCCCAGGCTCACGTCCAGATGGCTTTTGAGTATCTCCAAGGATGGAGACTGCACGACCTCTCTGCACAACCTGCGCCAGTGCTCGGTCAGCAGTAAAAACATGTTTCCCGACATTCAGAGGGAACCTCCTGTGTTTCAGTTTGTGCCCATTGCCTCTTGTCCAGTCACTGGGCACCACTGAAAAGAGCCTGGCTCCATCTTCTTTACACCCTTGCTTCAGGTCATTTATATACATTGATAAGATTCACCTGAGCCTTCCCTTCTCCAGGTTGAACAGTCTCAGCTCTCTCAGCCTTTCCTCAGAGGAGACACGCTCCAGTCCCTTCATCATCTTCATGGCCCTTCGCTGGACTTCCAGTATGTTCAAGTATCTCTTGTACTGGGGAGCCCAGAACTGGACGCAGTATTTCATGTGTGACCTCATCAGCGCAGAGTAGAGGGGAAGGATCCCCTGAACCTGCTGGCAATACTTGGCAACACTAATGCAGCCCAGGATACCATCAGCTGCCTTTGCCGCAAGGCCACATTGCTGGTTCACGTTCAGCCTGCTGTTCACCAGGACCTCAAGTCCCTTCCTGCAAAGCTGCTCTCCAGCAGGGTGGCCCCATCATATATCTGTGCACAGCATTCTTCCTCCCCTGATGCATGTCCTATATACAAAGCTCAATTATACAAGAGCTTTGCTCTACCAGATTACAGCTTTCAGCTTCATTTAGTAACTACTTTATCAACTTTGAAACAAAACAGTCAGGGAGGGGGAAAGAAAACTAACCAACGCTTCTGAACAGTACCACTGTAAGACACTGCTTAACCTCCTCGACCTTAAAAGTTCAGTTATCTAGCATATCGTCCTATAATTCCCACAAACTGGTAAACTACAAGTATTCTTCAAAACAGTGATACAAAACACCAAATACTTAGTTTCTCTTTTGCAGGCCTGGTAGTTAATTTTAAAAAGTAGACGTTATCAGTCAGATCTTTTTTTCTTTTAAAACATCTTCCGTGACAGGTGCTTGTTCTGACTAATTCCTACTAGGATTGGAGGAAGTTATAAAAATGAACACAAGGAGAATGTTAATCATGGCAGAATGCATATTCAACTGACAACTTACTGTGCCCATGAACAACAGAAGACACACAAGTTACACACAAAAAATACAGTATTTTTTCATTTAACCATGCAGAGAGACACAAGACCCACCTGGTTTTAGATTAAACATATGATCAGGTTTATACATAGTGTCATTCAGGTGTTCATGAATAAATGCAACTTTGCATCACTCCTTCAAAAAATGAGGATTTTTACTTTCAGAAAACCCAGCTTCAATCAGCACGTACTCTGAGATCTGATCCCTTCAGCATCTCCAGACATTTAGCTTCAAAATAGGACTAACAGAAAGCTTTCTGTAATTAGAGTTATTTTGCATAGTGACCGATATGAGCAGCTAGAATATACACATAGAATAAATGCCAACATCACAAGTACAAAGGAAGTAAGACTGAAAACACTAGCTTTTTTCCCCCTTCAAAATTCAAGAAAAATTCACATATTAAAAGCCTACCATGCACAAGCTCATGGGAAAGTGAACTGACAACAGTCAATTTACACAGAGAAGTATCCTTTGCCTTCAAGAAATGAAGGGAAAGAACGGTTGTCCCCTTCTTCCCACGTCTGTAAGTATTACCTGCGATGGGTGGTGATCTCTCAGCACGTTTAGCATGCAAGAGTTTTCGACTAATAAATATGTAGCCACAGGGACATGATTTACATGCAACAGGAACCTGGGAAAACAAAAGACAAATATTTCAGATCACTTCAACTTATGACAAAATTCCTGTCCGATGAAGAAAAAAGCTAGTAAGTCACATTCTGTCGTCAGAGATACCTCTTGAAATTCACTCCATACTGCAAACTATGGCCTGTACTATTACACAGTTGTATTTAAACATAGTAAAAACAGGTTCTGCCTTGAATCACCCATCAAGCCTTGTCTTCATGCAGTTGTTAGAAATCAAGCTTGAAATGTACAGCTGTTGTGACCGCTTTGTACTACAAACCCTTTTCCCCAGACTGTCGGGAAGGGAGTAAGGGGAAGCGGAGAGCACTAAAGCAAGGGTGAATTAGAACAGAAATATAATTTCTCTTCAGAGCATTCAAATATCCCCAGACAAATCAGTCAGACATTTCTTCATTCACTTAAAAAAAAAAATTAAGATAAAGCAGGAGTTAAAACTGTCAGTATATTCTGAATACATTCACTTTCAGAAGCATTTGAAAGCAACTCCTTTAGGGAGGCAGAAGCGGCTTTAAACAGGAGGCACGACAGAGTCCAAAGCAAAACAGATGCATTTGTATCACGCTCTACAACATCGCTGTAGACAAGGCTGGGTGGTTACAGAAGGACCTAGTTAATTCAAAATGCAAATAACCTACCACAGCTAGTCAAAAGCTGACTGCAGGCTGAAGAGTCTGCGAGACTATAGTCTCGGCTATGCGCTCAGGAGCGGTACATTGCCCCAGCATAAGACAACTTAAAACAAGATAAGAAAATCTGGAAATGCCACACTTAGATGAAAAATGACAAAAATTTTACTCTGAACAATTAAAAAAAGTGATGCTGATAAATTACAAACTTCATTACCTTTACTTAAAGCCAAGATATTTTAAAGTAGGAAGGAATACACCATATTGCTTTTATTAGGTTTAAGACTGAAAACACAAATCAAAGCAAGTTGAAACAGAGATCTGGAAGAGATTAAGACACATTAAAGTCTAGTCATGTTGAAGCACGACAGTTGGGGAAAAAAAGCAGGAGGTAATTTCTCAAAAGTAATTGTTTAAGACAGGTCTCTACAAGCTTGCCAACGTCCACTGAAACAGGAGTACAGAGCCATGACTGCCTGCTCAATTTTACCGGACATACAGGAGAAGAAAACCTGCCAAATTAGTACACGAATTTGTAAAGGAGAACTTAACTGCTACTCAGAATAAACCAATCATTTTGCTCTCTGTAGCACATCTTAACTCCCGCAATTCACCCTATGAACAGCTTACAGGTAGATTTTTGATACAGGTTTTATATAACTAGAGACTTTTTAATTCCCTTTATGGAGACACTGACATAATAAAACCAATTCTAATCAAGGTTTATTGAACCTTAAAGCTCAGAATTTAGCGGACTTGCATGCACGCTTATCTCCTCGTTCATAAGTCAGTATAAGAGTACTAAAAAATCACTATCTAGCAGACAGTTTGTCTGTATTGTTAAAGTGATATAGGAGTTCCATTTAAGCCTGGTTTTGAACACATGGGTCTCTCCAATAATTACGTTTCCAGGCTCAGCCTAAAACAAAACATGGAGAAAACCACCCAAGGGGATTGGAGCAGACCCAAGAATTGGAGCAGATCCAATATTTTTCAGTGAACTTAACTGTCTTGAACTGAACAATATTGTTCTCATGTTACAGCTTTGGCTTGTAGGTGTGTGTGTGTCATTTGGGGGGCGGGAGGATTAGGCAGGAAGGGCCTTGCTCACAGAAAGATATCAGATATCCTTTGAAGATTTACACTGATAACATCCTGTAACATAATTATTACAGCAACATAGTCCTACAAGCACTATTTTACTACTCTGTTTAACATTTTTCTAACTAAAAAAGAAATTGAGTTTCTTATACAAGAAAGTTTACCTGAAATTAAATTAAGTGATAATTACTTCTTCTGATCGACTGCCAGTATTTCAGGTCCCATAGTTTAATGGGGCCAGGCTTTCATTGTGAAAATATCACCAAAAGCCTTTTTTTTTTTATTTTTAAGAAATCTAAATGGCAATTACATCTCATCTAAACCACAATACAAGAAGTTTAAAGGCCTAAGATGTGTTACTCAATATTGAGCTCCAATATTTGCGGCTGTCTAAATATTTCCATGCATGCCAATTCTAGTGAAGAAATCAGAAACAAATGGAAAGCCCTTGTGTATGGAAGAATTTAAGAAACACTAGCACAGGACACCACCATTTAAGAGTCACACAAGAGCTTCCCCGCACTCTGCAAAGGACTGACTTGTACTGTACGTTTTAATTTCTTGTCCTCTCTCAAATATTTGGCACTGGAAAACAAGGTCCTATATGCTCGTGCTGGGGCACGACACGTATGCACGTTAATTCCACGTTAGCCATAGAACAGTTGCTAACAGAAAATCTGCATTGACATATGAGTATCGTATGTTTTAGTTTCAAAGCGCAGAACAAAGTAAAAGTTTCAGCATCAGCTTGAAAAGCTTATGATGTCTGCTTACTTGCTCTTCCTGTTGTTGATGGTTTGACATTCGCTATATTTATTTAAAAAAAAAAAAAACAACCCAAACCAAACAAAAAACCCCCACCACTGTCATACTCAACTTCTCACCCATTTTCATTTCTTCTTTCACCAACTGAATAACCAGAACTTGGCACACGTTTTTTTCTCCGAAACAGCACTTCAGTGACCTCCTTCACATGCGAGCGCTTGCAGCGCTTCATCTACTGCTTAAAACATGAAAGTATGTCCCCCACACAGCTTAGCGTTCCAAACTGTTCCGGGATGAGTAGAAACACTGTAACGACTATGCAAGTCAGAACAAATAAGATTACTTTTTTTAATCTTTGTAAGTAAAGAAAAATAGCATGACATTATTTTTTAAAGTATCGTTAAAACAGTGCGTATACCAGTGAGGTTTCAGGATCAAACAACAGGAACGCGTTTCCCATGACGAGATGTAACAGCGTCTCCCCCTGCCCCGAGCCCCTCAGCAGCCTTCTGCAGTGCTGTGCTTTTGTTCAGCTGAGGAGGCTGCTGGCACAAACCCGCCTGGTTTTAACAGTAACATCATTACCAGCAAAACGCCTAAATGAAGGCAAGCGCGTGATACAGTACAACAGTTCAAATCAGCTGTTGTTAATGTTGAAGTGTCAGTAACTCCATTTTGCACGCATAACGAAGTCGCAGCGAGACAAACGAGCTGCGGCGAAGGTCTCGATTCCGCTGTTTCTAAACTGCTCCATGAAAAAACAACACAACGGAGCTCTCTCCCGACCAGCCTTGGGCATCTTTCTCATCCAAAGGACAAACTGCATCGTATGAATTACTAAGTTCTTTATATTTTTAATAAATTACGTCGTCACTAAACAATACCAGCGCATGAACGAACAATTCTGAACGTTGCTTCAGCATAGTATAAGGATCAGACTACCCTGCAACAGGAACGCGATATTTAATCCACATTCCAAGCAGAGGCTGCAAAGGCCACAATTATTTACTGCATATAAACATCGCTCCACAGCGGCACGGGGACGGTTTAATTCCCTCCCTCCCGGCCCCCCCCACTCCCAAACCGCTCAGGCCACGGCTGCTTGCACGGCTGCTGTAACCGCCCGTCTGCAGCGGCGCGCGCCGGGAAGCGACCACAACCGGCACGCACGGGAGAGAAAACAGGAAGCCGGGCTGCGCGTGCTAACGCGGGAGCCGCTCGGCGCCCGGGCCCGGCCCGCAGCCCGGCGCTCCGGGAGGCGGCTGCGAGCGGCCTCTGAACTCCGCCCGGCTCGGCGAAGGGTCACTGCGGGACAGCGCACACCTACCGCGCCGTACAAGGACAAGACAAAGCGGAGCCGGCAGCGGGACTCGCCCCCGAGCTGCTCCCGGAGCGGGACGCCGGCTCCGGGCGGCGAACGGCAGAGCCGCGCTGAGGCAGTTATCTGTCTTG
>VZSC01010941.1:346537-381388 GCA_013398225.1 Steatornis caripensis
GAAGCCGTGGCCGGACGCGCTCTCCCCGCGGGGCCAGCGGTGGCGGCCGGGGCCAGGCCGGGGCGCGCAGCCGCCTCCCGACCCTGCCCCGCCCGCCCCGGGCCACCGCCGGCCCCCTGCGCTGCGGGACACCCCCTCACCCGCGCCCCTTCACACGGGAGGCGGGAGAGGCACAAAGCAAAGAAACCCGCCCTCCGGCTACTGTTTGTCTCCTGTCACTGATTGCCTAAGGCAAATACAGTACATCCCCGTAAAGCGGTGTTTACATTTCTTCAGCCGCTTTGACCCTTTGCTGCAATCCCACGTCCTTTGTGTTGTACAACAGGGTGAGTGACCAGCTTTCATCATACTGATAGAGCGTTTAAAACCTTCACGAGGATTTTAGAGATAGTGCCGCCGCCGGGGCAGGGGGACGCCTTCCAAACCGGCGGTCTGCGAACACGGGAGACAGACCCAGCTCTTCGCAGCTCCTCCGGCATTCCCCTGCCCCCGGGTTTCCAAAGCCGGGGAGACCAATGCTTTCTGAGGACACCACTGATACTGGGCTATTCTTTTTTTAATTGCACGAGTTGAGGCACTTGAGGACAACAAGCCTCCGGAGCACAAATGCTTGGTAACGCTGCCCAAAGTTTTCGGTGGTTAGCACTTCCAGGAGGATCGGGCAATAAAGCCTGATACAAGATACTCCCGAGGGTCTGGGCCAAAACGTACTAAATAAAGCGCCCAAATCAGTCAGTGCTTACATTCTGATCTTCATATGTTTCTCTTAGTGCTTATCTTAAGACAGCATTGGGGAAAAAACCCCAACAAACCCTTAGCACTTCAGGCACGGCTTTTTGCTTGTGCTGTTCGTATCACAGCTTCCCCTGTCAGCATGAGGGCTCACTTATTTTGGTTTTGAATAAAGCATCTGGCATAGTTACTTTTCTATGATTTAAAATATTATTCCCTGCCTTCACTGCTTTAGGAAGTCTCGCTAGTATGTTATTACAGGTACCGCAAGACCGATTTGATTAGTACATGTAAAGTGCTTTAAACAAAAACAGTGCTCTAGCAATGCTAACAAGAAGAGATTTTAATTCTTTGGTGGTCTTCGTGTTACTTGCTTCCCCTCGTTTTAGAAGGGGAAGCATGTTTTCAGCTCACTGTGTATTATATGCATCAATTACTTATGTCTAACTCAATTATTAAAAACAGGTTTTTTTACAATTCTACTAAAAACTTTGGAGTGGCGATAGAAATTTCATTTCAGAACGTTTGTTTTGATTTTTGCCTTAAAACTTGTTTATAAGCGTGTCATTGACTTTATGCAACTAAGTTCTCCAGTGGGTGCATTTTCCAGAGTATAAAATCTTCCAGTGTTCTCACTGAGTATGTTTGTTTTCAAGTTAACATCACAGGGCAGGAGCTAGTACTTGACAAAACAAATATAATGTGATCTTCACTAACCCCTCCCAACTCCCCTGTTTACTTCAATTACCAGCTGAGTCACTGGCAGAGAGAATAATCTTCTGTGCAC
Source organism: Steatornis caripensis (assembly GCA_013398225.1). Taxonomy (NCBI): domain Eukaryota; kingdom Metazoa; phylum Chordata; class Aves; order Caprimulgiformes; family Steatornithidae; genus Steatornis; species Steatornis caripensis. Next base: position 348,057 of record VZSC01010941.1, read on the forward strand.
TTTTTAAAAAACGCAAGAGCGAGACATTGCCAATCGCTTTATTAAAAGATCACTGTGGCACTTTTGTGCCCACTTACGTGCATTTTCCATTTAAAAGTTTCTTTTCTTGAACCAGTCTCATGGAATATTATCAATGGCTACCAGCATTCACAGACATGTGACTACGCTCTAAGATGACTACAGCAAACAAAAACCTCCCTGTTGGCAGGGTGGAGGACAGCATTACTGCAAAAGTTGAGACAATGTATCTGCAGAGAACACTAACCAACTTCAGGAAGCAGCTGAAAGCCTATTTTCTTCCGCACTGCTCAAGTTACTCATTCCTCTTTGCCTTTCTGATAAAAATACTGTTATTCCTTCTATTGTTTAATTAAACTGTCTGGTGAAGTCTACAGCCTTGAGTAGTACCTAGGTTCCTTATAATTGAAATACTATAGGTTATCTAAATGTCTATTTTTTTGTCTAAAATTGACTTCTGTGTGATCACAGGTCAATGGCACTTCTTTGTTTACTTTTAATTAAAACTGGACAACTTTTTTCATCCCTCTTAACCTTAACGAGTGAGGTCAACCGCTGCCAGCAGAATTAACATTTACTGATGAAGAAAAGAGGCTGAAGCGGTTGTCAGAGAAAGGCGATGCCCCACAGCATCTCTAGATTCACGATTGCTCTTCATTGACAGCAGAAGCATCGCCCCTTAGCAACTCTATGACATATGATGGGGAAAAAGCTTTGCGCAGGCATGAAAGCATGGACTCCACAGCATGACAGGGAAGCGCTGCACTGGCTGGTGGTAACAAGAGCAGGCAGAGGCGAAGCAATGATATACTCACTAACAGATATGCATTTGTCCTGTTCTGCCAAGATGCCTTTGGGTCATTTGTTTCTAAACTAAAAGCATCTTAAATGCAGACATTATCTAATCAGATGCAATAGAGGGTCTCCCTGTTTAAACTTGGTTCAATCCAGTCAGACTTCATAATTGTGTAACTTTTATAGCTTGTTATGTAGACTATAAAATAGCTGCTTGAAGCTGTTTGCACAGTGTAAGCTCTCATCTTCTTTGAGTTTTGTTCTGCTGTCTCAGATTCTGAACAGCAGTTCCTCTGTTATTCTAGCTGGCATTTGCTTCTTTTGTATACTAACTGCAAATGATTACAACAGGAGCTGTAACTCCACAGTGCACATACAAATAAGAACTAAAATGTCACTTGAGAAGTCTCTGACTAGGCAACTGAAGGGATAGGTTTTTTAAAAAGTAAACAAAAACGAGGCATTAATTTCAGCTAACGCACTCAGGATTAAGCCAACGTAAGTGACAAGTTAAAATACTCTATTAAAGCGGAATAAGACTGATTGCGCAGGAGTACAGATGGGGCATGCTGTACTTGGACTTCAGAAGTTTTTGTTGGCCTGTGACCTGTATCCATCTGGGTGGAAAATCGAGGGTTTTATCTACCTTAAGTCTTTCCAGCTGGAAATCTTTATGCAAAATCACTTACTTCAATCACTTCACTGAATATATTTTTATAATTTTGAAACTGCATCATGCTTGAAAAGTGAAAACCTGATTTCTCTTCCCCTTTGCTAATGGCAATAATCAGCTGATTCTGGCTTACTGAGGTGATACGGGGAGAAAGAACTGACTACAGCCACTTTCCTTGGTGTTTCTGGAAACTTTTTAAAGCAAGCTAGAGCACAGGCAAATTTTAATGCATGATTATACTCTCAATAGAACTCAAACAAATAAGATCTTTTTTCTATCCCCCCTTTTTTAGACTTGCTAACAGATGGCCACCATATCAAGTATTGACTTTAATTACATTTCAGACTAGAAATTTTTAGCCTGAACACGAGTGCAATGCAAGAATAATGTAATCTCTGGACAAAGCGCCCTTCTCTTTACTTAATCAGTAATAACAAGCCAGCTTTATCTTTTCATAGGCAGTGCATGTACCTGATGTGTTACTTTGTATTCATCCTCATTTTAACTGAATTTGTTATGGAATATCTCTTCATATCTGTTACTCTGACATCTCCCTCCACTTACACTCTCCTTTTTTCCCCATTTCCTGCTTAGGTTTTACATAAAATGTCAAGTTCTATGTCAGTTAAGTTGGCTTACGCATACTTGCAAAGCACGTGCATATTAAACAGCATTTTAGGATCCACAAGTCAACGCACGTAACATTGGAAACTGTGCCTATCTTAGTTGTGAGTCACACAACATTAGGTCCCTGATCAAAACTTTCAAGTTACTGAAACAGAACTGTAAGGCAGAAAGGAGTAGAGGGAAGGTATGCAGAGATATATTGGTAGCACGTAGAAAGTTCCTTCAGATCAGCACAAGAGTATTCCACCACTGGGTCTGGAACTATGTGCCTTTAATGGCAATATGCAGTCTCTACACACTGAAGACCTTTTTCTTCTGAACAGCCAGTGTTGTCTGACTTACTTTTACAGTAAAAGCGTTGTACACTCATCTCCTGTGGCCATAGGTCACAAATAGGTTCCTGTTGCATGCTTATTCTTTGAGTCACTGGTTCACTCCTTACATTTCTGTTTAGATAATAAAACTACCACAATCTCTTTTACTTATGTAGCTATAATCTCAGGTGGCTTCTGCTAAAGTATTTTGGTTAAAGACTGTAGAGCTTTTCTTTTTTTTTTTTTACTAATTCTTCAGGCTTTTAAACTGAATAGAAAAAAATTTGACTTAGAATCCAGGCTTAATTGTAATTGTGAGTTGACTGTGTTGCTGGGAGTCGTGGAAAGATAGAACACAGTTTAGACAATGAGATGCAGAAATATAATTTGACATGCCAAGAAAAAGATACAAGATTGACTGGTACACCCAGTAATGAACGATGTTAAGCTTAAATTACCATCCTATAATTTTCTGCTTTGAATACGTGACTGCGTGCACACTAAGAAAGTATCTTCCAGGCAAGAGCGTCTGACCTCATTAAGACAGAACTGTTGCTCCTCAGTTGCCTGTACATGTTACATACAGAAGCAAATCTGTAGTAAAACTCATGTTTTACAACAGGGTGAAAACTACTGCAGATGAAGATGAAAGAAAACCAGTTTTAAGAGCACGATTACCAAAATCATATGTTCAGAAGCACACAGTCCACAAGATCCAGTTATTCTTTTATTCTTTATACAGTAGCAAAATCTATTCCAAAACAGCTCTTTTCCAATAGGTCTTCAAGTTAAGAGGGTCCTAATGTCTAATCTCCTTCTAATGAGCATTATTTTAATTCTGTCATTCATAGTCACATTAAAATCTAGGGCTTTATTCATATAGGCAAAATTTCTGAATGCAAATGCACTTTGAACAATGTATAAAGCAAAAGTAACTTGAGAACACTTCCTGTTCTGTAATCCCTGAATCAGATCTGCCAATTAATGGTGAGCCCCACCGATATTCTCACCTGATATTAGGGGGCATGCAAGTTATCACTGCCATTTCAAGTCAAAATCTAGAACTCGCCTTCTCCTTCCTTCCAACAACAGTTCATGTCAGCTTGAATTACACATGCATAACACAAAATCAAAGCCGTACTCTGTGCTAAGCAGGTCAGGTTTATTCTTCTGCTGTGAGCCGTTTTAATAAAAAGATTGCAACGGTAATTCAGACCTTCAAGTCCCTATTAGTTAAAGGCCTCTGGGTAGTGCCGCCTCGGCCCTTTGAGAGAGCAAAAAAAAAAAAGCAAGCAAGCAACTTGGCTACTGCAGCATAGATCTCAACTATGCTGAAATGTTTGGTTTTGCCAGCGTGTTTGTGCAAGTCACAGCAAAACCAGACTCGGCTTGTGGTAAGGAAATAAGAACAATGTTTCACAGTGTGATGTTATTGCCTGGTAACTATCAAGAAGAGGCACAAAGCAGTGGCAATGAAAATGAAACAATGAGGAGCAGTCAAGAGTGGACAAATTCTGAAATTCAGAAATAGTTGGAAGTACAATGTTGCTCTTCTGGGATTAAAAGCACCTCCCATTTTCATGGCCTCCTCAAGGGAACCCTTTTCAATTCTTTCTTATCACCATTACCAAATCCAAATCACACAAGCCTCTCTACAGACCGAGGGTTTTCCTTTGAAATTCGATTAAGATTTTAGCAAAGACAGCTTTAGGTCAGTTTACACCCTTCTTTACTCTGGGCACGGTGTTACTTTGCAATTTACCAGCGCTCTTACATGGCACCATTGTAAAGGGAANAAGGGTTTTCCTTTGAAATTCGATGAAGATTTTAGCAAAGACAGCTTTAGGTCAGTTTGCACCCTTCTTTACTCTGTCTGGGCACGGTGTTACTTTGCAATTTACCAGCGCTCTTACATGGCACCATTGTAAAGGGAACCTCCAGGCATACTAAAACTCGTAAGAGACAAACCAGCTCCTTGCAGTGCATTGCCTTCATGTTAGTTCTTTGGGATAGTGTATGTTCTGGCATCATATTATTTCTTTGATCAAGTAATTTTCCCTACACTTCTTGCATGGTGACTATCTCCTTGAGAGACAGCTCATCATTTCATACTGTACTCCTTATCCACTGGGTTTCTTGAGGCCATGGGGATGTCTAGGGGAAGAGGAAGCTTCTCCAAACCTGGTTAATTACATCAAGATTTGTATTGACTCTTCACCAATGAATTCTGGTTCACATATGAAAATCCCTCCTCCCAAGAGGAGAGTGACAGAAGTAACTGCTGAAGGAACTGATTTCCGAAGAGCTTATTCCAAATCTGGGAAGATTCCATTACAATCGTTTAATTATCAAGAAGACAGCAACTAAAAAAAAAAAAGAGAATACATTTTTGTATTTTCTGCTTTACCTCTGAATTTGAAAGTACAAGATGGCTTCTTCAGCTTTAAAAATGGCTTCTACAATTAGTCTCTTTGCTAACAATTTCAAAAGAACGGCTTTGTTCCCAAGATGAAGATGAATCATGTTGTAAGGACAGTGTGAGGTGCCACCAAAGGCAGAAGGCTGCAGCAGTGGTTGTTTTCTAGGGCTGGGGATTGGGTTTCCTCCTTGATGTGGTTCATACCCTCTTGAGTAGACATGCGTATAAATCCGGTACTTTCTGCTCCCAAGTTTGTTATTAGAGCTCCTGTTCTGCAAGCTTCACATCTCTGCCTGCAGGCAGAGGCCAGTTACAATCCAGTCAGACTGGCTCTAGAACACACCTTGAAAGCATGTCCATACTGAGACAGTGTGCGAGAGAGCAAGAGCGAGAGAGTGTGAGACAGAGAGTATGAGAGAGAGGGAGATACTGTGAAAGAGAGGGAGAGACGGAGAGAGAGGAGGGGGGTGAGAGGGCAGCTCTCTATCACTAGAAGAAAGCAAAACAATTTCAATGGCCTAGTTTCTGCTTTCCCTGTGTGTTCCTTGGTTTGCCAGGGATTAAATGGTCTCAACATCACATTCATGCTCCCTCCTTTCATACAGATCTTTCCATAGGCCTTCCAAAAAGTATTTGGCATTAATCTTCCCTTGGATACCCCTGCACACTAGTGCCATCACCGTAAGAGGAACTTTGACACAAGTAATCAGTGACTAATGCCACTCTGTCTTAAGGATTTAAGTAGATTTCCACCTTGCACTCATCTGCAGAGTCAGAGGCACTGTCTAGACTTCCCTTGATGCCAGCTTCTGATACTCTTGCTTTGAAACTTTGACTCATTAGCATTCTATGCTTGTTCTTGCCTGTTAACTGTTTCCTGTTGCTTCTTTTTGAAACGGTAAGATGAAACTTTTTGTTCTGAAGAAATGAAAAATACATCTGAACAACTTCTGATGTTCCTTCTTTCCACAGAAAGACTGGAAATCGACTAATAGAAAAATACGAGAAAAAAATAAATAGGCATAACAATTTTTTTCCAGATTTCAGTAGGAGGGGATATAGTGAATCTCGTGAAGACAGCTCTAAACAATTGCTGATACTAACTCATTGTCAGGGAAGGCAAAGGCCCCAGTTATTTAAAAGCATCTGTCTTTTGAAAAAGGGCAACAGCTCTTCTAGCTTAGACTAAGAAATACAAGTTAGTCAAGAGGACCAGGGGCCTTTAAGCAGGTACGTGGGAACAGTGTGTACAACACAGAAAACCTAACTGTTCCTTCTCTACCAGGATTTTACAGTCAGATAACTGTTATGTACGTTTTGCTATTTCCTCCAGATCAATCATTTTAGTAGCAAAGATAGTGTGGGGTTTATGGAGCAGGTGATGATTATATTCTTGCAGTTGATGCCCAAAGGCAGTGATGGCATAGACACTGAGTTTGGCACTAGCAGAGATCTGGATGGTCTCAATGCTAATAAGCTACAACATTATTTACAATAAACCTGACACAGACCCCAAAAAGTCTGTTACCTTTGTTGTAAAGGCTGTACCACTATAAAAACTCCAAACCTACATTATGAAATACAGGGTACCTTTCAGTGTTTCACTAACCAAAGAAGCAACTTTTTTTTATTGCAGATCACAACAGTATTTGTGTGCAAAACCCATCTAATTTGTTTAACTTAATATATTTATGTGTTAGGGGTTTTGTTTGTTCTGTTTTTAATCTGGAAAAAACAGTGTATTTCTGTTTCATCTTGTGGCTGAGAACTGCAATGTTTTTTTAGCTGACTAACTTCAGGCATCCCTTATTTAACAAATTTGTATTGCTGTGCAAACCTAGTGAGACTGATTCGGTTTGCTGTAACAAGGAACAAATGCAACAAAAATCTGTGGGAATTTTTCTTAATTTCACACAAACTGAATTTGTTCTCCTTCTATATATATTTCTTTTCCTGCTTATTTGTAAATTCAAATGAAACAATGTTGTGTTATCAGTGGAACCCAGACAGTTGGAAGATAACCTGTTTCTAACTGTTTGCATTTCTCATAAATTGCTAAACTTCAGCCTCAGATACCGTAATCTTTATCTGGCATCCCTATTCCTAATTCTTTACTTAAGGCTGAAATACAATGCCTATTTAGGCACTCACTTAGATCAGCAAACATAAAAGCAAATGACTTGATGGAGTCAGTGTGTGACTTCCAATTATTTTAAGTGAATGTTTTTTTCAATTCATGCTAAATTCAAGACAGGATCACATAAGTCCAATTGTCTTGTTTTAATGCCATTTCTAACTATTTAATTTCAAAAGAAAAAGCTAAATGCTATTAGTTACATGATGGACTGGATCTCTAGAGGGGATTTGAATCACATTATCACATAACCTCTCAGCCACATTACACAGCTGTAAACCTCCAAATCTTGGCATATCTGGGAATTTGTAACCCTGGTGACTACTCATATTTTGGTCATTGTTGTCTTTGCTGATCTGGGTTCCGGTCTGTCACTGAAGTCCAACACATAATTCATGGTAGAAAAGCAAAAATTAGTTAAGGCTTGCCAGTCACATATTCTATATCCAAAGCCAGTAACTTGCTATAAATACACGGGCCAGGAAGAGGCTTTGTGAATTCAGTGCACAGCGGGAGCAGGTTGTTATATGTAATTTTGTACAGAAAATTATTCAGTCTTATTTCGAAGTTCATTAGTTCACATGAAAATTCTGTCACTGTTAGAAGGCCTCCCTACTATCTCTCATACTTAAATATACATTAGAAAAGCTATACATTTGTTCTTGCCTACCTCATTTATTATTCTTGTAGTGTTGACCTTTCAGTTAATCTTTTTTATTTAAATCAATAGTGGTTTTTTCTACCATGATTTTATTTTTCCCTTTTTCCTTTTCCCCCTGATTTTATTTTGCTTTTTAAAGAGCTGTGATTGCTAATCAACATTCATCAACTGTTTTCCCTCTGTTCTCACAAAGTATTCAGTTTCTCACAGGAAAAATGGCTGGCTGTTCACATTTCAGAGATTAGGAAGCTTTTAAATATTCATGGTGATTATTTAGCACTTCTGCTGTTTATCATCCAGAGCTTCACTATGATATACTTCGTAAAACATCTGTATATGGAAAAGTGGGGTCATCACACAATTCGTATTTAATATAAATAGAAAATAAATAAGCAAGCAGTATCCTTACTCTTTTGACTCTAAAAAGTACTAGAGGTCTTGAGAGTTTTTTTGTTGGTGGATTTCTCAAATGTCCTCAAATCTTTTCAGCTTCTTGACTGATCCATTGCTCCCTTAGGTGTATCAGACAAGTTGCTCTAATACTGACAAGTCAAAATGCCTCTTTTTCATCTTTTCCACTACAACGTGTAGTTTCAAGGCAAGTCAGTCTCTCAATTGTAGCTAGCAGGAAAAAAAAGCCAGCCTATCATTTAAAAATCTGTCACAGTCAGCGTCATTTCTGTAAAGCATTTGAGATTTACTGGCAGTAGTGTAAAAGAAATGCATTAAGCTTTACATTAAACACTCTATCTGTTCTGAGATTAGGCACTGTTTAGTTACAGCCGTATGACAGATACCAAAAAAAGAGGAACTCGTTATAATTTGCTTCAGCCTAACAATACATTGTGAATTATCTCTTTTTAGGGAATCAAAAAACCTTTTACTGAAGTAATTAAAGCCAACATTGGAGATGCACATGCAATGGGCCAGAGGCCAATCACCTTCCTCCGTCAGGTAAGAATATTAAAAAATACTATTCTTGATGTTTGACTAGATTACCAAGAATGCCTTAACATGACTGATGTGTGTATTAGTATAAATTATTCCCTAGATGCCCTTAAGACTTAAAATAGTTTTTTCATAAAGAATTACAAATTTTGATTTCTGAGACGAAGTCCTATACCTTGCTTGCTGAGTGTCTTCTTTCAACACAGTAGCTTTCCTTACTTTTCAGATCATTCCTCATCCATACTTTCTCCTGCCACTTCTCCTATGTTATCAGTCAGCACATTCATTATCAATAATGCACTTCAAAAGAGAAAGTGGTTGTCTTCAAAGAAAAAAGCAAGCGCCTTTCTTCATCTGCCAGTATTAGATCTGTACACAATTGGGTGCAACTAGTTGTATGGTTGCTGATTTTGCACATTTTACCTCTGGGCAAGCGAATTGGTAGGTTAACTTTTAGGAAAGACTACAACAGAATGCACATTTGTACATTATTCCTAAAACACAAGGAAGGTTTAAAACTAGTATTACGCTATTTACTGAGCATCCTTCACACACACATGTAAAATCCTTAGTCTATAATAACTTAATTCAGAGAGTTCCAGCACAAACTGAAGCCGTATCAAACTGGGGGTCCAGGTAATGAGATTATAAAATTGAGCTATACAGCAAACTGTCAGCAAACTAGGAAGACCAGAGCTTCTTACAAATTATTCGGATCCAATGTTATTAAAGAAAATAGTAGGTAAATAGGAAATCCTTTCTCCCCATGTCTGTGTGTGCATATGGATTAATTCTTTAGTCACTGTCCCACAAGATGACAACAGCCTATCCATATTACACCATGTAAGCATAAAAATGAGAGACTGGAACAAATTAAGCTGATCTTAAGCAAGTCCTCTAGATTCTGTGTCTTACATTCCTTCCTAAACTTAATTCTGCTAGCTCATGTTTCTACTTTTACTATGTTCTGTATCACCACTTATTTTTAAATTAAATGTTTCCCACAAATTCAAATTAGTAATAACTAGAGGTTATTTTTGGGAAGGATTACTAGAACATGCAACTGGGACTTCAAAATTTGATCATATTTCTCCATTCTCCTCCATATTTAAATTCTTGATTTCTTGTCAACAAAGTGGGCTAGTAATACACAAAGAGTGAAGAATAGAGCTGTTTAGAGATAACATGACTAATCAACTGTGCTTTACTGTGTTTGCACTATGTATAGCTCACTTGGACTCCAATCTTCACTGTCTATAATACAAATAGTTAATAATTCTATAACTGTTTCTATCACCTGAACTTGGAACTTGGTAAGATTTCTTCACTTCTGTAAGCATTGCCCTTAAAAAAACAACTGCAAACTCTTCATCAATAACTCTCGTTTTAAATTAGCTAGTATTTGTGATCTTCATTTCCAAGGAAAACTAATGGTAATATTATCAACTTCAAGTAACCATTGAGAAGTGGCCAATTTACATTTTCTCGGCACTCTAGGTAGTGGCACTGTGTACATACCCAAACCTGTTGGACAGCCCAAGTTTTCCAGAAGATGCCAAAAAGCGAGCCAGACGGATCTTGCAGGGTTGTGGAGGAAACAGCTTAGGTAAGCGTCTGTTTCAGTTGCTCCTGTTGGTATTAGAATCAACAAAGGTAGTTTCAATATCTGCAGTGCTGAAATTCCTTAATTGTGTTTTATATGATTGTAAGTCAAAAGGGAGATGGCCGAGGGCAAAATGACAGCGAGAGAGTTCACGGAGTGGCCTACTGATAAGCAGTGACCAATAATGCAAAATTTTGATGAGACTTGTCACAGAAGAGGACAAGATGAGGATTATACAGTTATGGAGCCCTCACTACAGTGACATCTAATCATAACCCTAAACTGAATGCTGAGCTTTTTTGTATTAGAAAAGTAGAAAAGTAGAGGCAGAGAGTACTAGTGAAACTCTGTTACTGTTCTTATGACATCTGTTAACGCTGGGCTCCGACAGGTATGTCTCCTGCTAAGTCTAGGTGGGGCTGTTTACAATTTTATCATCTCTAGGTGTTTCTCTGCCAAGGAGTTTACTGTCCCTGTAATGATGGTATCAACAAACAATATATGTCTGTCATCTCAGTTGATCCAGTTCACAGTCCTGTATCTCAATTCTGAACCATCAGTCCAAGTATGATATGAACTGGGGTATCAGAAACTCAGGTAATAAGGCAGTAATGCTCTGCAAAGGGAAAGCTACACAGCTGAAAGGTAGTAGCATTTTGCTTAGCCAAGATAGTCTTCACTGAAAATGTCAAAGCCCTATTCCTCCAAGGTAAAATAACCCCTGAAAGAACTAAAGAACTCTGTTCTTCAAGCACTGTTCCTGCATATATGTGTATAATATACACATAAATAAGTACAAACTTTGCATATTCTGGCACACTTAATTACCTTCTTTCAGGTAGGCTAACAGTGACATTTCAGAGTACATATTAGAGTAATTGGCGTATTCCTTAATCTTTGTGATTGCTGTGAGTATTTGCACTGGCATATTTTGAGAGTAGATGCTGTGAAACTTAATAAAATGAACAAAACCTAAATAGTGCTTACGTTAGCAGTATTTCAGCCTTGGACTATTCCTAACACCACAGCCTAATACAGAATATATTTTATCTTCACCTTTTTTACATTGGTTTTGTTTCTATACGTAGAGCATTAAAAATACATTTATCAAAACTGAGAAGTTCTTCTAGCTCCACGAATTCCTTTCCTGGCTTACTTTGGAACAGTTAATCCACATAGTACTAGTTGTCATGTAAGAGTTACTGGGGATACATTTGAATTTTGCCTCAATCTTTCTTTGTAGTGGTTTTCAAATTCAGGGACATGGTAAGAGTTATGAGAATGTTGGGTCTTGGCCTCATGCTGGAGTGAAATGAAAGGAATTCAGCCATGCATGATATTTCAGAAATATGTTGATTCTGTACAAAATCCTCTTTTCAGCAGAAGATGACGTATTTCAAGTAATTTGCATTAGCTGAGTAGACACTGAGGAAGTAGGCCTGGAACAGTTGCAATATTCAAATAAGATGATCATTCTGAATACGCTCTTTTAATTTTCAGTTCTGTAAGTAACTGGAGTCTAAATGATTTTTTTCCTGATACGATATGTACCGAGAACAACCGTCCCTCTAAATTCCTGAAAACTAAAACCACTGTAGACCTTACTGATCTGCTGTACTGGTTTATGGCTTCTCTCCACCCTCCCTGTCTCCAGTATCATGTATCAGCCCCTTTTCTTGGCCTCAGTTGCTCATCAGCCTCTGTACAGCACTCTATAAATACACAGCCCGAGGCAAGTGGATGTGCAGCTGAACGGAAGTTACTGCTATCCCTCTGTCGGTAGTCTGGCAACTTACTGCTGTTCTCTTCATGGCTGAAAAGGAGCAACTGGCTTTCTTCGGAAAAAGCAAAGGTCAAAACCTGATCCCTTCATGTAGCTTTAAGTGCTATGTTGTGTTCTAATAAAACCTTATTTTCAAAAAATTTGTCAATCCAACACAGAAGTGGCTTCGCTGCATATGGTAAAGCTATTTGAAGTGTTGCACCCACATCTGTACCAGCCTATCTAAATATATTAATTGCAAAGTTAATGTGAATGTGTTGACCTCTGGATACGAACTAGAATAACCTCACTTTCAATGAACATTCATTTGGCAAAACCCTACTCATAGTATTGAGTCTTGCTACTCCCAGACCATGTATGAAGGCTCAGATATCTCCTCAGCTTCTGTGGTGTTCAAATACTCTGGGATTCCTTTGACATCATGTACTTTGCATGTGGGATAACTGTCATATCTTTCCAGGCAGTTGAGACATTTACCCCTCTCCTATTCATAAAAAATATCTAATATATGCACATACAGCTTTTGGGGTTGGGTTTATTTATTTGCATCCCACAATGCAAATAGATGGGTTCTAGTCAAAGCTATCAATAGAGCACAATTTAGTGTAGAAGACCTGAAAATGGAATTCAGGTCTTCTAAATATCCTCATTGAGTCACCGGACTCGGCCCTTAATGGAGCATAAGACAGAATGACAGTTTAGGTTTGTTCTCTTCCTTTAACAGCAGCTTCCTAGCTGTGGTCAAAGACCCACGTATAGACCCAATATAACTTTTAGTACTGTAAAAGTAAACGTTTAGGACATCAGGGAACTTTGTGCCGGGAATTACCATTTTGTCCCATGCAATTGTGCAGTACTTGCAAAGGTTCTTTGTCTTTATAAATTACGCTTTCACAGAAGTATTATCAGGCAGACTACTAGCATATAACTGAGTGATGAGAGTGAAGTTAGGCACAATTATTCCACTCCACCCAACAAGCAGAGAAGATTCTGCAGCTTCTTGACAGTGTTCTAAATTAGATGTACACTTGTCACTTCATTGTCCATCAGTCTTAGGCTTCATAACTTGAATCCATTCCTCACCTTAGCTTAGGCTTATTTTTACTCTTTATTTGTTGCACATGCTCAGCAGTGATGCACACAAGCATCTAACATCTTACTTTATTTAAGATTATTGGTTGTGCTCTGTAAACTGCACGTGAGGCTTATAGATTGGGGTGATCCTAGATGTTTCTGCTACAAGTAACTGAAAAGCGGTTGTGGGAGACGCTGTGGGGGGAGAGAGAAGCAGTTTGGGATTTTTTGGATTTCAGACCGTGGAAGAAGATGGTATTATATTATTTTCATACTGCAAATAGAAACCTTATTTTTGTAATGTATTTGAAGAAGTTATTTTCCTTTCTATTACATGTGCTACCTCTGTTCCTTGTTCCCATTACTTAAATAGCTGTTGGCTGACATTCTGAAGTGGCTTTCAACATAAATAAAGCAACTGGGAGATAGTCAAAATGGGATTGCTGTCCCAGTCTGCAAAGTAGCCTTTAAATCCTACTTTATACCCATCCAGTGTATTATTATTGTACTGTAGTGATACATGTTATATTTGTCTAATTCCAAATTAATTCTTTTGCTCTATGAACAAAACAACTCCCTTTCCTACTCCTTTAAAAGGAAAACCAGTCCTGGGGATCCAAAGCCCTCATATATACAAACTACTTCATACAATACTAGCTCAGGAGTTTTGCTAGCAAACAGAAAATCTGATGTTCACTGTATTCAATTCTCATCTAATTCTCTATTTTTCACAGGATCTTACAGTGCCAGTCAAGGCATAAACTGCATTCGTGAAGATGTTGCTTCATATATTGAAAGAAGAGATGGAGGGGTTCCTGCAGATCCAGATAACATATATCTTACCACTGGGGCAAGTGACGGTATTGCTGTAAGTGTTAAAGTTAAACCTGTCTCTTCTTCTTATAAACTATAATTTATCAGTTACCTTTGGAAATACAGATGTCTGTTGAATATCTGGTCTCACAAACACCTGTGAGCTTGATCTAACAGATACTGAAGTCACATTAAGTAGATATCCAATACGCCCAATTATGTAGATGTAAGATGCCAGCTAAGAAACAGGTGCATGGAGACAAAGTCTCTTAATCTACATTAACTTGTACCTTTTGTAAAGGCAGTATAAACTACATAGGTACCTAAATATAGATTTAGGAGAATTAGACCATTCAGACTAAATAATGGTGTCCTCGGTGGTTCAGACACATAAGCACTGAAGATTAGAGGGTATGAACCAGTGGCAGAGAGAAAAGGGAATGACCTCGGAGGTGGGACGTCTCAGCAGCTCCTCTTCCTAGCAAACTCTGCGTGTACAGATTAATGCCAGTAAAAATCCCAAAGATCTATTTCAGTAGCCAGCTTGTTTGGGAAAAACTTCAGGTTTTGGCTTCAACCAAGGTTCAAAGATGGTCCTCAGTTAAGACAGGAATAACTGTCTCTATTAGATTTTTCCTTTACGTAGACACATCTACTGATATTACAACAACCTTTGCTTTTATTAAGGCAGCCTTTTATAGCTTGTTTATAGAAGGGTTTTTTTTTAATGACATCTAGTGGCAGAGTTCAGAATGACAATATTCTGCCATGAACAATCCTCCAGATGTGTTTAGTGAATTGCCTTTCCAGAGTTCATGATGCCAAGTGTTATAGTGGCAGCTTGTCAGTAATGGCAGCACAGCATATCAAATCTGCACCATGCTAATTTGATTTCACCAATGATGAAAAGCCAGCAGTACAATAAGTCTCGTTATTTGGCACTTCCAGGGATAAAACAACTATTGTTTCATAACTTGGGGGACAGAGGGTGTTAAAAGAGTTTTTAAATTTGCATTTGGTCCTGATTATACATGTTGGATGCTTGGTATTTTTAAACTACTGGTGGGTACAAAATTATAATGATTATAAATCATTAGCTTAGCAGCTGAGTTAGCACGCGATGAGAGGCAGAGAAAGTCTAGAACCAACGAGAAATTTAAAGGATACTGCTGTTACATCTGAAGAGACATTTTGGTTTTACACTATCAGTTACATGTTGATAAGGATGCCTGCTTTGATTGCACCTGTAGTTCAGAGTTCTCCCTTGATTATAAAGGCAATAAATCTCTCCAGTTCCTGCACCAAATGCACTCGTTTGTTTAATCCACATGTAAAAAGCCTACACATAGACACATGCCTCTGCCCAGACGATACAGACAGAACTGTAATGCTTGTGCTAAGGTCAGTCCAGAGGATTTACTTGTGCCCAACAGCTGTGCGTCTACGTGTGTCTATGCGTAGGCTTTTTACATGTGAATTAAATAAAACAGTATCTTTTAAATTTCTCTCTCTGTTCCAAAGGAGAACCTCCACAGGCCCCAGTTCTAATTTCTGGTTTTATTTATTGGCCTCTTGTGTTTAGTGAGATAAAATGAGTGGAAGGCAACAAGCAACAACTAGCTGAGGCTTCTTTGCTTACAACTGGGCACAGTAGAAAAATCACGATCTTGATATTCCTGTTTCCAGTTTTCCCTCTAGCCTTGTGCTCAGAATGTTTTTCTTGAATTTTGCAGTTCAAAAGATCAGACATGATCTTTAGAAGCCATGACATGCAGAGGAATTCCATTAAGCTGAGTTAGACCATCCTCACTCAGCCAGTAACTTAACTTGAAATAAATAAATGCCCTTTTGATACGAGAAAATGACTGTATGCTTCTAGAATAGAAATCTACCTTAACTCTGGATTTTTTAAGAAGGAAGATCACTAACTTATTCTAGAGAATACTATTAATTCTGGTGTGTGTCTTTTGTTTTGTTTTTTTTAATTCCTACTTTTCCTCAGACAATTTTAAAGATCCTAGTCTCAGGAGACGGAAAATCCCGAACAGGAGTGATGATCCCTATACCACAATATCCCTTATATTCAGCAGCCATATCTGAACTAGATGCTATCCAAGTGAACTACTATTTGGATGAGGAAAATTGCTGGGCTCTAGATGTAAATGAACTTCGCCGTTCCTTGAATGAAGCTAAGGCATACTGCAATCCAAAAGTCCTCTGCATCATCAACCCTGGAAATCCCACAGGTCTATAGCAATTTTGTTTAACAGATGAGTTTTAAGACCAATGTTTTTTTTTCCCTTGTCATTCATTTGACATTGCAGACAAATCCTAAACACGTATCAAATATATAAAGCCGCATTCTAGAGATCGGTGCTCTAAGTAGGACAGTATGTCATACTTCTAGAAACTTATTCTCAGTATCATGGAACTCCAGGGATTCGGGAACAGAGGAGGGAGCAGGTCCACTTCACTAGATCCCATCTGAAGCCACTGCTTCCACTGAACGTTTGCAGACTTGTGGAATGACTTTCAGTCACTTTCGGTCTTTATCAAAGATTTTATCATTGACATGGCCTGTAGCCTCTTGCCTCTGAGGCAATGACTACAGATACACTCTGAACCCAGTGGCAACTACTGCCTCCCTCAGAATAATTTAGGTTTTTGAGTAGTTAAGGTTGATTACTGAGAAACTAGCTCCCACTTAATCATCATGCATGTGAATATTTCAAATGATCATTATACACAGAGTACTCTTAATAAGTTATTGATTGATTACTGTATCTCACACTTCCTTTGCTTGAGATGGACTAAGTTACCTTGAACCACAATTTGTCCAAAAAATGTTTCTGAATTCCACACTTGGTGAATTGAATTCTAAAATTCAACAGCAATTTTTTGAGAAAGAGAGATATCTTATTGAAAAGCTAGTAGTCTATCTAGGTCTGGGTGGAAAGATTTGTATATATATATGCTCCACTAACTTCTTGCTTTAAAAATCAACCTATAGGGCAGGTGCAAAACAGAAAGTGCATTGAAGACGTGATACACTTTNTGAGAAAGAGACATATCTTATTGAAAAGCTAGTAGTCTATCTAGGTCTGGGTGGAAATATTTGTATATATATATGCTCCACTAACTTCTTGCTTTAAAAATCAACCTATAGGGCAGGTGCAAAACAGAAAGTGCATTGAAGACGTGATACACTTTGCTTGGGAAGAGAAACTTTTTCTTCTGGCTGATGAGGTAATGGAGTATTTGTTCTTTCATAAGCGCAGCTAAGAGTACACATATGAGGTGTAATTTTGTTCCATGTGTGGTATTGGTATTTTTCAAGTACAGGGAGCAGATTCTCTGTTATCATATTAAGACATGAAAAAACGTGCAAGATTCTTAATATAAGAGGATTAATATGAGAGGTGGCTTGATCTGGATTTGAACTAGAGAGAAAGCGTAAGGGACACAAGCAAGGAGACAAGGAGCCAAAAGGAGGAACTTTGCTAAACTGACCTAAAAACCTGTGTGATACTTAGACCACTTCAAATGAAAGAAACAGAAGAAAAATTAATTTAAACATACAAGTCAAGCTTAAATTATACAAGGAAGCTCACTGTTCTTCCAAAGGCTAAACTATTAAATATGGCCACATGAGAGAAAATGTATCATTACACTAACTTTTACTTAACAAAGAACCTTGTGTCTTCTAACAGCTTTGAGTGTTGCCACTGTCTCTTCAGTTCAGATCTGGCTCTCTAAAAGGCCATCTTTTATCCTTAGTTGGGGAACAGAGCAAATTAATGTCTTCTGACTGTTCAGGTTTACCAGGACAATGTGTACTCTGAAGGATGCCAGTTTCATTCTTTCAAAAAGATTCTGTATGAGATGGGACCCGAGTACTGTAACAATGTTGAGCTGGCCTCTTTTCACTCCACCTCTAAAGGATACATGGGCGAGTAAGTCTGCTTTAGTTTGGTTTTTCTTTCTCCATCTTCCTCATTAGTCTAGTTGGACAGCTGTTTCATGTTAGTGACCTGAAGGAAATCCACTGTCTTCTATTATTTTTAACTAAAAATAATTAAGAAAATGAAAAAAAAGTATTTGAAGCAGAAAGTAATGGATTAGCTCAGTGGTTTCCCAAGTACCAAATAATAAGTGTATTTGTTTCAGACAGTTAATGCCTCAGTTACACAAAGGAGAAATCCTACAGTCCTAAACCGGACCTGTGATAAAGGAAAATACAGTCTCCAACATTCAAGTGAACAGTGCGAGAATCACTGGGACTTTTCATATTACAAATGTTTGGGTTTGATTTGGGGAGGAATAGATGGAAGAAGAATAATTTTCTGATTCAATGAATGCTGCTACAGCCATATGCTCTTGTTCTGAAGAGCAAACAATCCAAGTTAATTGTTAACTTGCCTAACAGGGAAGCTGCATGTGCATGATTTTCTATGTATGGGATACCAGGGCTTAATGACAAATCATTTAGTTCCATCTAAAAACATTATCAGTGTAGCAGCTGTTTCAACAACCCGTATGTTACATATTGTAAGATCCTCATTAACTGTCTTTCCACTTGTGCAATTATTTTCATTGCTTTTCCAGTGCCTATACACTTGAGGTTAGCTGATCTTTTCTGTTCACTTTAACCACAGATGTGGCTACAGAGGAGGTTACATGGAGGTCATCAACTTGCACCCAGAAATTAAAGAACAGCTTGTTAAGCTGCTTTCTGTTCGCCTTTGTCCTCCAGTCTCAGGACAAGCAGCAATGGATATTGTAGTGAATCCTCCGATACCTGGAGAAGAATCTTATTCTCAGTTCATAAAGGTCAGCAACATTAACTTACAGAACTATGCAGGGTATTTTAAATTAACTCAATATGACTACCTTTAAAATATTTTTTTTTTACTGCTCCTTTCTTTAGGAGTAAAAAAAAGCTAAGAAGGCATTATCAAATCAGCTTTCTTGCCGATAAATTCCAATTTTCTCCTATGTTTAGCATGACAAAAGAATTACTAAGTAAGATTTGCTTTTACTAAAATCTAAACGGGAATGTAAGCACAAATACAGTTATAAAATCAGCCTTGTTCTTAGGTATCCGGTGCCTCTATATACTGAACAACATGGTATTCTGTATTAAAGTATACATACAGTTTCTCACTTGTAAAAATGAAACTGAATCTGGCATAAGAAATTATCATATTGAGTCAGATGAAAGGTTCAGCTAACATGGTCTCTAAAAATAGCCAAGAGTGGATGCTCAGAAGGAAGAATGTAAGAAGAGGGCATGCAGACAGAGACTTCTGCAGGTTCTCGTCTATCCACAACACTTTGCAGTTGTATCCTGCTAATGCCTTTTTGCATTGCTGTCTTTTTAAGAGTATGACCGGAATTAGGAACATCATTTGCTCTAATAGCTCAGCAAAGCCCTCTACGTGCTTAATTTGGGGAAGGCTTCTTGAAGCATCGTAGTTTTCTCTGGCGTTTTTATTGCCAGAGAATTATTGTAAACTGAACACCTTCCTTTTAAACAGGAGAAGGAGTCTGTTTTGAACAATCTTGCCAAAAAAGCCAAATTAACAGAAGACATGTTTAACAAGGTACCAGGAATTCACTGCAATCCACTTCAAGGAGCTATGTATGCTTTCCCACGGATCTTTATTCCTTCCAAAGCCATTGAGGAGGCAAAGGTCAGTCAGTCATTTTTACCCCCATCCATTTTAACCTTTCACACACTTGTGCCTGCCAATTCTAGTGATGAATTTTTATTCCAGAGATAGAGTAAGCTCGTGTAGATACAAAAGCAGTACTTCATTGACAACGTATGGTCTTAAATATAACGTGACCTTTATTTTAAGAGAGGAAAACAAAACAGAGCATTTCATCACAGCCGTAAGGCTTCCAGGTTGAGAACGTTCCCCAAGGACGTTAGTGTTAAATAGATTAAGTCAGATGGTGGGCAAGTAGCTGGGCCTGTGCAAATTCCAAATTCCTGCCCATGCCCGGGTTAGGCAGGCCAGCACGTGCAACGGGGATTGTGAATGGTAGTGTGCTACTGACCCTGCAAAAGAAGCCCCATTCAGCAAGTGGGAAATAAGAAGGGAGGTTTCCTTACAAATTTTACTTCTGTATTTGGGTGGTAAGCTATATTACTAAATGACAAGTCTTTTTGTTCCTAACTAGAGCTCTATTACCTAATGTGTAATACTGATTTTTTAAAGGGAATTTTATCAGCATAGCTGAGGACAAAAATAGGGCTGTTTTTCAGCTGATTATTTGATTAGGCATATAACCTGCATGTACTTAAGAACTTCCATAGTTATTCATCAGGGGACTTCCTAGTCAGTTGATAATTCCAGGGAAAAAAATAGTAACTGCCAACGGAACTGGAACACACAGCTCTCAAATTAATTTCATCTTGTCAAATGTCAGTGGCTTAGATTTTTGTAAGTACAATTTTGAGACTTTTGACAAAAAATTACAAGCAAGTCAAGGAGAAAAAGAAAAACATCTAAAACCTTTCTTTTGAAGTCAATGTTTTGTGTAGGTTCTTCAGCCTTGTTCCTCCATGAAGTACTGTTATTTAATTCACAGTGTGAACTGTCCTACTAGCAATTGTTCTTCATCTTCTTTAGTAAATAGAGGAAGAAACTGATAAAGTAAGATAAGGTTTCAGGAAGAAAAGCAATCATGAAATTCTATATATTTGGAATATTTTGACTTCAATAATTCCAAAGCATCCATTCCCTTAGGCTCATAAAATGGCACCTGATATGTTCTATTGCATGAAACTTCTGGAAGAGACCGGAATATGTGTTGTACCCGGAAGTGGATTTGGCCAAAGAGAAGGAAGCTACCATTTCAGGTACAGTTTCTGTTCGTTTAAAATCAAATGAACTGTCATAAGCTAAGTACCATCCCAGTACTTTCCCTCCTGATTAAGTATCAGAATTTTTATTTCAGTTCATGCTGTCTAACTTTCTACTGGACATTTTCTGTGTAATGACAGCTAGGTCAAAGACCTGGTCTGTTAGATGAGCTATTCCGGTTTTTACGGTGTTTTCACAGCCCGCTGACATAGTTTTATTCTATTTTTATACACTGATACTTGAAATACCTTCTCCATGAATACAAAAAACAGTAACAGCTTATACTCTAATCTTAAAGTTGGCTAAGGCATTACAAGAATTGCCCTGCTTTCTTCTGCGGGGAGGGGGGATTAAACAGTGTTTCCATATGGAGAAACTACATGAAAGATGCAATATCTTCCCTATAAATCTGTTCCTTAAACACAATGAATAACTCTTCATTTCACCAAAACAAGACGTAGGGCTAAATCTTCTAACACCAAAACTGTGAACATAAACTCTATTGCTTTTGCATCCAATACACAGCATTTCACTCCAGCTGACCCACTGATAGCTAGAATTTATCATAGAATTTAGTCTTGTTTGGTCTGAAGCAACATAACAGAGGGTACCTTTAGCCATAATAGTTCTGCAACACAGATAGCCGAGTTAGATACCTGGGTGCATGCAGCTCCAGGAAAAATCTAGTGTGACTCCATTCATGTACCAGTGTGGGAAAAACATTTTGTTCTGTAGGTCCTGCATACATACTCAACGTGATTTTCAGATCATGCAGAACAAGGAAAAAAAGGACTAAAAGACTCCTTCTCTGGAGATATTCAAAACCCACCTGGACGCATTCCTGTGCAACCTGCTCTAGGCGCACCTGCTTTAAGCAGGGCAGTTGGACTAAATGATCTCCAGAGGTCCCTTCCAACCCCTACCATCATGTGAAAAACTGCAGTATGGGACACTGCATTGTTTTAATGCTTCTGAATTAAGTTTCCAATTGAAAAATAAATGTACTTTTACTTGTAACTGCCCACCCCTAAATCTCAAAAAACTGAGTATAATTTGGCATAACTGCCCCAAAAATGGAAACTGAGTTGCTGTTATTTCTTATTGGTAACCTTCTGTATCACTCAACAGACAATAACAATTCTTGAATTCCTATATATTAACTAGTTGAAACAAACTGCTGTAGTTTAATAGTATACTTCGATTAAAGCATAAATGCAGAAAGAGAATAACATCAAAGCAGATACTAAACTTAACACATTACTAGCTATGCCCTTAGATTAATCCACATCTTTGCAAAGATCACAGTTTAGTATGTTTTGAAGATAATGTGGGTTGTTTTTTTTTCTTCCTTTAAATATTATTTTTCAGAATGACAATTCTTCCTCCAGTAGACA
Organism: Steatornis caripensis; assembly: GCA_013398225.1. Classification (NCBI taxonomy): domain Eukaryota; kingdom Metazoa; phylum Chordata; class Aves; order Caprimulgiformes; family Steatornithidae; genus Steatornis; species Steatornis caripensis. Next base: position 370,185 of record VZSC01010941.1, read on the forward strand.
AGCTGAAGATCGTACTGGAGAAAGTGAAAGACTTCCACATAAAGTTTCTTGAAAAATATGCATGAAACTACTGTGGCTTTTTCCCCTCATCCCACACCCTTCAAGGCAAATGCAGAAAATGAATAAAGATGTGCTGAGAATGTGCTGTTTATCTAATTTAACTAAATTCAAAGTAAGATAGAACCATCTCAGATACTGCTACAACTTACTGGACTATGAAATTTAATGTCTGGTATAGAAGACATTGTTACACCAACTTTTTTTTTTAAGGGGAAGGGGAGAATGTGAAGAAAGAAGTGAGAAGAAAGAGTCAGTAAATGATTTTGTGCCTTGATTGGAAGTTACATTTGTGAACTTTTGACTCAACAGGTTGAGGAAAGGAGTTGCTCATTAAAATTACTACTGTTCTGTGGTTTTATTTTACAAAACAGAAATGCCAAGAGCAATTGTTTAGCCAGGAACATGTTTCCCATCTTAAAATTCTATGTAACAAAAATTCAAAAGCCTGCTTTATAGGCATTGTTTGGTTTAATTTTTTGTTTTTGTTATTCAGTGTGAAGTGTTCTCCAAATCTGATTAAGCATGTAGGTACAACATGCTTTATTTTTAAAAAAAAATCTTTGGCAGATGTGTGCAGACACCTTTGAACTTCTGTTAAAAAGAAATCCTGACATCACAGCAGGAGTGCAATATGCACTTTTGATCAGAGGAGTGAACACGGTGTCTGCTTGAACCTTATTTTTATGAAACTGAATCATAACGAGGAATATTCGCTTCTTACTTGTATGCTATTCAACACATTATCCCAGTGTAAGATAAGAGCACTGAACACTTCCTCTTATAACAACTCCATGAGTCTCCTGTTAACTCACATCTTTTATATCCATGGAACATAGTAAGTTACTGTTTCAAATCAGATGTGAGTACTGTCAATCCTTTCAAGTAGGGTAAAATACAACACTATTTCAGAATTGCTTTATCTACAAAGAACATTTGTTTGGAACCACATGACTGAGAGACCCGTTAGCTGGCCAAAATCCAGCTTGAACTGGCAAGGACTAACAAATGTTACTAGGGGAAATGCTGAGGGTGGCTTCTAATGAAGGAAAAGGTATTTAAAGGAAAATGTCCTACACCAAGCATAAAGATAATGATAGTACAGCTCACTTAAATCCTCCACAGTCATACTGCTGGCTGAATGATCCTGACTGCTTGTTAAAACGCAGCTAAACCAGGTCGCTATCTAGGAGTACAGCCATATGACTCTACTAATCTCTGCCAGTTTCCCTGCACAATGAAAGAAAGCTTCTGTTTCTGTAGGGTTGGAAGCTGGACACCTTCTGCTGGCACTGATAAAAGACTGAAGGAACACAGCTTCCAGTATTCAGCCATGAAAGCATTAGCATTCGGCAGGCTTAGGCTCAGCATTTACAAAGTTTATTCATTAAGAATATCTCATTTAATCTACTCATTAAGTTATTAATTAGAAGTAAACTCATTTTTATGTCTACTAGCACTTTGTTAGGCTGCCTTTTTGCTGGTTCAACATCCTACGCTGATCCAGGTTACTAAAGCCAAGGGCTAGAGAATCACCATATGGATAAAGCATGTGCCAATTTATTGCGTGTGGAAGAGATGTTGCCAGTAACTGTCCTTGCAAGAGCAGCTACTAGTCTATGACATCGCATTAGCAGTTGGTGTACTTCTCACAGTTCCTTACTGAAGTTTGTGAGAAGAATTTAGAACTTCTCAATCACCTGCCAGTGGTCACAGGTTCATAAATGAAAATGGCACACTGCTACACAAAGTTACTATGGAGGCTTGGAGAAAAAAATTACACTGTTATCCTTGGAGAAAGGGACTTCTTGGAGGACAGCAGACTGAGAACACTTACGCTGCTACTATCCATTAATAATTACAATCTTTTATCTGTTAGCAGTCTCCACTTGGCATCCTTAATATGCACTAATAAAACAAATCCAGAAAGCAAAACCGTAGTAAGAGGTCAGACTATTGATGTAAAAATAAGACAAACACTTTCCTATTCTAGGAATGTGTCCAAATCAGATCTGGCTTTGGACTCATAATGCAGTGTAGATTGAAGCTAAGATCTGACAATGGAAGTTAGAGTATTTTTTTATATTTTTGTAATTACAGCTTTTTCATGGGGTAGTATTTGTAATCTAATAAGTCAATAGATTTTATATTTGCCTTGCATTTGCACCTGATACTTCTGGAAAAAAATGTAAAGATTTACAAGTTTCTAACGATAATTTACAGGTGTGAAAGGCTTTTTGTTTTAAGTCGGGACAGCAATTCTTAACTTTTAAATCAAAATATAATGGCATAAACTGAGTTTTTTCTAAACATTCTATTATGGTGCCTTTTATGTTTCTGACATTATAAGGGATAACAATTTGTTCTTGATGCATCTCATATGGAAGGGTGGTGATTTCTATTGTCCATCCACAATATTTGTACATACTGTGATAAGGTTAATGTGCATTTTTGTGGAACAATCCTGTAAAGCTAAGAAAAGAGGCTTATTTTCAATGTCTTTGAAATGTTTCATTAATAACGGACAATCCTTACTTTCAGATGCATGCTTCTAGGTTTGATTTTCCTACAGGTGCTCCTTATAATGGTACTTCAGATGTATGAGACTTCCAAATAATAAAGCACATGTTAAAAAAAAAGGTAGTAGTTCTCCATTTCCTATGTCACTGAAACACCACTTGCTGCATTGCACTATGAGGCATTTAACTTCATGTTCAAACTAGTATCTACTTTAATCCATGTTCCAGATCATTATTTTTTGCATCACTTCAATTTATGGACTTGAAATTTGTCAAACTTGTTACCACAAAACTATTCCCTACCAATGCAGAACTGTACTCAGAGATTGTCTTAGGCATGTTTTATGCTGGTAATTAATCATATCTTTTTATGTAAGGAGTTGCAACCAGGAGTTAAGCAAGCCAGACTTCTTTCTTCATAGAGAGGATCAGTCAGTCAGTTAAGGCTGATCAACTGTGGCCTGAAAGCTTTGGCGAGAGCTTTATTTGGTATTGTCAGTTGTTTCCTTTTTAAAACACTTCTTACTTACATGGCTTGTATGAGATTAAACTTATGGAGGCTAAGCATTTGAGTGTTTTCTAGAGCAGTGTTTGAGTGTTTTCTAGAGCAGAAACATTTACCTGGGGGCTTTGGGGGGAGTAGGTAGGTTGTTTTACAAACAAGAACATGGTCTGATATAAAATGGTTGTATTATGAATTGTCACTCGATTTTTTTACAGCTTTCTTTGAGTGACGTAGGCTGTCCCATCGGGATCAGTAGATAACGATACTGTGCCAGATGCATGTGATACAGAAAAAGCTACTAACTTCAGAGAGCTTGAGACAGCAGCTACATACGCTGTGTGAAAAGTAGTGTTTTAAAACATTATCTGAATTCCTTTTCATACAGTCCCTCGGTCAATAAAGAACACAGGTTTGATAATTTGTACGAAACCTAAGATACTTGTACGTCTGGTGTGATTCTTTATTTGGATGCATGTAGAATAATAAGTTTCTGCAAGGAATTTACTTTTAAGGATATGGCTTTGAATGTTTTTATACATTCAGTACTAGGTGTAGTCATGCCTTTCTAATGTTCCACATCATGACATGTTTATTAAATACTCTCTTCACCTGATTAGAATTTACACAACCTGTAACTATTTGCATCAGGCAGAACAGGTTATTCGCTGTGCGAGCTTTGAAGCACCGCGTATTCTGCACACTGAACATGAGTAAAATCGCTAATACCAAACCTCAGCTCTGAAGCAGGGTCCCTCCTATACAGCCAAAAAAGTTTCCTGGTACCTGTCCAAACCCTGGCGGCACAACCGCTGCGGGCCCCAGGCCTGGGGCCTGCGTTCCACACCCTCCACCGCTGGTTACTACTCACCCCGGGATGCGAGCGGTCCTCTGCCCTACCGCAGCTCCTCACGTGCTAAGGTCATCAGCGGGCGCTTCAAAGCAATTAACAGAAAAGCACAGTGAATTTTGTGCCACCCGGACAAAGCGCGTGTGCGTGGATATACGTAAGCCTGCCCCGCTGCTGCCAGGACGCGAGGGCCCCCGCTCCGCGCCTGTCGGGCCGTGCCGAAGCCCATCGCTTGCACACCACCGAGGCGGGCGACCACGAGATTCCCGCCCTCGCCTCTTCCTCGCCCCTCCTTCCCTCCCTTCTACCAGGAGAGCCCGGGCACCGCCGGGGTACCCGGCCCCGGCAGCTCCCGCCCCACCGACCGGGGCTTCCCGGGACGCGCCGCTGCCTCGCGCCCGCATCCCCTCAAGGGGAGCCGAGGCCGCCCGCTCCCGCCGCCCCGGAGGGTGTGTCCGCGCGGGCCCGGGGGAGGAGGAGAGGGGGAGGGAGAAGCCCCCGCTCTTACAAAAGCTTCCCGGAGCGGCGCGCCTGGCCTGCGGGGTGGCAGCCATGGCCCTGAGGAAGCGTTACTGTTTCAAATCAGATGTGAGTACTGTCAATCCTTTCAAGTAGGGTAAAATACAACACTATTTCAGAATTGCTTTATCTACAAAGAACATTTGTTTGGAACCACATGACTGAGAGACCCGTTAGCTGGCCAAAATCCAGCTTGAACTGGCAAGGACTAACAAATGTTACTAGGGGAAAAGCTGAGGGTGGCTTCTAATGAAGGAAAAGGTATTTAAAGGAAAATGTCCTACACCAAGCATAAAGATAATGATAGTACAGCTCACTTAAATCCTCCACAGTCATACTGCTGGCTGAATGATCCTGACTGCTTGTTAAAACGCAGCTAAACCAGGTCGCTATCTAGGAGTACAGCCGTATGACTCTACTAATCTCTGCCAGTTTCCCTGCACAATGAAAGAAAGCTTCTGTTTCTGTAGGGTTGGAAGCTGGACACCTTCTGCTGGCACTGATAAAAGACTGAAGGAACACAGCTTCCAGTATTCAGCCATGAAAGCATTAGCATTCGGCAGGCTTAGGCTCAGCATTTACAAAGTTTATTCATTAAGAATATCTCATTTAATCTACTCATTAAGTTATTAATTAGAAGTAAACTCATTTTTATGTCTACTAGCACTTTGTTAGGCTGCCTTTTTGCTGGTTCAACATCCTACGCTGATCCAGGTTACTAAAGCCAAGGGCTAGAGAATCACCATATGGATAAAGCATGTGCCAATTTATTGCGTGTGGNCCCCGTCCCCGCTGCGCCCGCTTCGGTGGGGCTCCGAGGCGCAGCTCTTGGAGTTGCCCGCCCGCGCCGTGTTTCTCGTCAGCCTAAGGAGCGTCTCATGGCGGCTGTCAGCCGCTCTGGCTCCCGAGGCAGAGTACCCCGGATAAAACCTTGTTTTAACTTCCTCTGTTAATGCGGTCTGCCAGTGCTCGTACTCGCAGATACGTACCACGTGTGGCGGTAAAAGCCTGTTTTGTTTTAAAGCCAAGGAAAATATCCAGGAAATGAAGAAAGAGCTTGACTCGCTTTTGCAAACAGCTGAGGCGGCGTTTACTGTGGAACTGCTGAAGGTGCCAGTTGCCATCAGGAAAATGAAAAGAAAAGACTTGCTTAGTAAGTGTGCGTGGCCTTGCATTTGCGAGGGGTGCAGGCATCATTACGGCGTCGTGTACCTTTGACTAATGTGAGAAAACCTGTAAACTTGGTGACTTTTATGAAAAAGTTTGCTTTCTCTGCCAAATACTTTATTGGCCGGGGTATTGCACTGCAGCTGCTCAGCGAGCAATCCTGTTCAAGTAGACTGACCTGTGTAACGCAGGCTGTGGAATTAGTAGGTAACAGTTAGCATGTAGAGTCTGGTGCTGCCTCTTAGGTGTGCTCTTAAGTCATCTTATTTAAAGCCTGAAGAGACATGGCATAATTACAAGTCTAGTATTTTCTGTGCATAAAACCTTAAGTGCTTGTTTCTGTCTGAATCTGTTCTAGCCACAGAGATTATTTTGTCTCTCTGTTAATTTGAATTCTTCTGTTACTGAGCCTTTAGACTTTTATCTGTGATGATGAGCAAACAAGTTTAATTTTAACCTCACATTTATGCAGCAGTTCAAGCCATGGTGTACAGTCGGCATCAGACGTATATTCTGGTGAGAACCGGTGTTTTCGGAATCTACCTTGCAGCTGGAAATTGCAGGGGCTGCACAAAGATCAGCCTAAGACTCTTGAAGAACTTGAGTTTACTGTAAGCCTTTGTTGAGAGCGCATTTCAATGGCTTTCTTGAAAACTGCCTAAAAACAGTAGCTTTCAGCAGCACAATGTGTGGGGGTTTTTCTTCTTTGAATTCAGGTTATATACATTGTGATTACACTTAGTAACCTTCCAAAGATTAAACACACTGAAATGGGGTAAGATTTTCATTGCTGTTTTGTAGGAGTGTCTATCCTGCAAGACTTGAATCTTGTTCAAATACAACATACATGCTAGCTAAGGTTAACTAAGCAACTGTAATCCTGATTGACTTGTTTAGCTTCATAGCCCATAAGATAAGAACCTGCAGATAATAATTATGCAAGTAATAGTATATAAACAAGTTATATTTTCTTGAGTTGCAGATTTGCAAGGAGGGGAGGAAGTGACTCTTGCTGCTGCAGTGGTAAGGGTGTTTTCAAATTTTATCACAGCTTACAGAACAGAAGTCTTCTCTCTCTGCTGTAAACATTTTAGACAAGTGACTTTGTTTGGCTGTCTTTTTAAATAGATGATAATATGAAAAGGCTTGAAAGCCAGCCATGGTGCGGTTAGGAACATTACCTAAAGCTTTAGGGTCGTCTGCAGGCAGAAATCCAGATGTTTCTGAAAAAATAAACTGGTGTTTAGTCAATCCTTCTTCTGTAACTTTCTTTTATGCCCTTTTTGTTCACTGCCTTTTGTAGGATAGTATACGTTTACTGGGCAAAATCTGTTTACTTTCCCTTGTTGGATAAACATTTTTTTTTAGGCTGACTGCTCTCTAGAAGACATACCAAATCCAAAGCTGGTGAGGACCAACAGCAAAAAAGGCAAGTCAATCCATTAATATATGGCTTGGTTCTTAAATTTTCTTTTTTTTTATTGGTTTGAACTGAGCATTTGTAAAGTGAATATTAAGCCTGAAGGATACAAGAGGGAAAAGTCTTTAGCAGTATAACATACAGGTCCCTCCAGCATTCAGCGTGGAGGATTGTGAGCTGTGCTACTATTGAGGTAGTTTACAACACGAGATAAGAGTTCCTGCCCTTTGGATTTATCGCTGAAGGTGTCACGAGGCAGATTGAAGTGGCTTGTCAGTGCTTTACAGCATAGCAGAAGAGCTAGGAAAGTCACCACTATTTTCTCATAGGTTCTCCTTTGACCTCCTGCTCATTGAGCTTTGTAGGGAAAATACCATTTCTCTTGAAAATACGCCATAAGAAGGACACTACCACTGAAATGTATTTCTATTTTGTCTGGGGGTTAAAGGGTTATCTAGTGTCATTTAACTGTCCTATGTGTCACAGTGTTTGTGACGAACACAGTAGTTTGCTTTGAACTCTGTCCCAGGCGAATGACCATCAGATAGTAGAATGGGTACATAGCTGTCAGTCAGTAAACAGGCTTCAAACATGAGTTTGAAGTGGTGTTCTGTGCTTTTTGTGAGACTTTTATTTTCTTTGTCTTTCTAATGTATTTCTAGTTAAGGTAACTACAATTGTTGAATATGAAGATGCCAAACATATTTCTGCAAAGAAAATATCTAAAAAGGTAAGTTTATTCTGGACAAATAACATAATGGTTTAATCAGTTCTGACCTGCTACAAACCCTGCTAGGTCCATGACTGGGTAGGCCAGTGGCCTGCTGTTTGTTTGAAAAATCAATTGTTTTAAAGTCAACTAATTTTAAGTTAAGCAAGGCTAAACTGTATAGTAAATTACGAACCATAATGGAATATGGTATCTGTACTTCTGGTGATTCATTCACACAGACTTGTATATATCGGCACAATCATTCTCTCTTGACTTGCCAACAAGTCTTGATGGTTTGAGGAACTATTTTCTGTTGAAACTGTTTTTAAAAACACCTCAACTTCATGTTTTAATACATGCTTTTCTGTATTTGAGTGACTTGTGCATTATTGTCCACCTTGATCTCTAAACGAAGTAGCATAGGTGTATTAATTTTACACCTCAGTCTGTCTGTGCAATGCAGTACCTCAGCCAGACCCTGAAGTATGTAGCAAGATGACCACAAAGACAAAAAGATTATATGCAGAGTTACAGGCATTAATTATAAGAGTGCTTACAAGTTGGAAGGGTGTGTATTGGAAAGGTGGCTGTTTGTACAGAACTTTGGTATGAACAAATACATTTTGGCATTATGAAACTCGTGTTTTGGCATGCATGTTTGCCAAACTATATAAAAGCAGCACTATGGGGCCTAACTGCTCTTTTTCAACAGGGAATTCTTACAGTATTGTTCCCTGGAAATACCTGTAATTTTGCCTTAAAATGCCACTTCTTTTAACTGCAGTCTTACATATACATTTTCAGGTTTCCAAAACAAAGTCGTTGGTTTCATTGGCCTCTGGTTTAAATAGCAAACTGAACCCTCTTTCTAGGTAAGACTGACCTTTTGTAGTTGTAACTCACCTGAGCTTATGAATGGTGACTAAAACTCCTTTCAAATAAAGTAGCTGAGATTTGAGGCCAATAGGAATACATCTGATAAAGATGTCTTCCATAATCTGAATCAGATTTATTGTAGTGATACGAACCCTGAACAAAAAAGCACTTCTAGCCGATGAAGGGGTGGAGTTATCTCTCACTCACTGAATGGTGCACAGTTCTCAATCTATGTAATCAGTATAGATTTCCAAACAATACTTCATGGAAGAGAGTGCATAACGGAAATACCTTTCTTGCTCTATTAAGGCTAATGAATTGTCCTGTAATAATTTGCCTTCATAGATAACTGAAAGGGAGGTGTCATTACCAGGAAAATACACACTTGCAAAAATATCTTCGAGCTACTTACAGTTGTGATGGACCAAATTCAATTCTTACTATAAGATCTAATGAATTAAAACATTGGTGGGTATCTGCATGAAATTTTTTTGAGAAGCTCCTGCTATACCTACAGCTCCAGTGTGCACACTTGTATGCACTGGCACTTACTTTGATACATGCAAATTGTCTTCAGAGAAATGCAATTTAAATAATGTATCAGTGTTTAAAGTGCCTAAAATAAATGAAAAACTCTTAACCAGGTTTAATTACTTTCTTGAACTGGGATTATAGAATTTTTGGCTCAATGAAATCAAACTAGAGGAGGCTGCTTTGCCTGGGGAAGTCTTAACTTTTCAGTCTTTGAAGGTTGCTCTTATTCAAGTACACTAGCACTGGGCCAAAACCATATGCCCTTACAATACCTCCAAAATGTATGTGGGAAAAGGGAGACAAGGGGAAAGAGTGAGGTTAAATTCCGTCATCAAGATGTCTGTGAACTGAGCTAAAATTCAAAACTGGAAAAAAAAAAAATGTTCTCCAGATTCAGGTCAACCACCCAGGACAACTGTCCTGAGAAGTAATCTAGAAAAATGAATTCCTGCTGAAAAAGAAACTTCCTGAGAAACTTTTTGCACACTCAGATAGAAAGCTGTGGATGCTTCCTTAATTACACCCAACTCGGGTATTGCAGGCCTCTCTTACCTACTAATGTAAATTATCCTTTCATTCCCCTATGGTGTTAGGTCATGTCTGCCTTGGGAGGGTTTCTTCACATGTACATACGTTAGATCTCTGTCATGGAGCACTTCAGCATTCTCTAATTCACTAGCTGTCTTATTTTCATCCTTGCTAAAACACTCCAGTAGATGAGGAGGAAATAAAAAATTAAAATCAAATTTAAAAACCAAACAAACAAAAAAAAAACAAAACCAGGACCAACAATCGCTTTTTTTTAAGGTCTGGTCACTCTTCTGCAAGTGTGACTGAGGTTGTTAAGTCGCTTGATCCTTATTGCAGTGCCACAAATTTCAAAGCCACGCCAAAGGTATCTAAAAGGTAAGGATTTTTTCAGCTTGTTTGTAAATAATTTTGTTAAAATACCAAGACACTATATATCTACACTAATATCAATCTAGATATTAATGAATCATCATCCATCTAGATCTAATAGATCTTCATGCTCTGCCACTAAATTTGGTAGCAGAGATGTGAACCAGGCATACCTCCTGCTTTGATTGTTGGTGTTAACTTATGTTCTCATGGAGGTACAGGATTTGATGTCATAACTAAGCCAGGTTTTAAAAAAACAGATTTAGAGTATAAGTTCTACTCCCACCCACTGTTGTGTAAAGGTATAGTCTACAGCTTAAACTAATTATCAGAGCCCAAGCTTGATTTAAATGTCACCAATACTACTGGTTTAAAAAACAAAACAAAACAAAAACAACCAGACAAACAAAAAACCCAGAAAATCAAACCCCTGAAGAACCCCAACCAAATAAATTGACAGTCAGGTCTTTACGTATTTAACAGTTAAGGTTTTCAGTTATTATCATTCTCTATACGCTACAGAGTTTGGTTTTGGGAGAAATCACCAGCTGAAGTGAGGGGGTGAAAAAATTAGTAACTTCAATGGGTCATGAAAGCAGCAAGTGGCTTAGTTTCACCTTGGCCTGCTGTAAATTTCAGAGGCTTGTTTCCATGGCGAAGATACACAAATCTTACATTTTTGAAGTGGAATAAGAACAACTGTATGGTGAAAGAAGCTTAGGAATGGTGTCTGGTATAAGGCATGCCCTGTACCTCTGAGAGCTAGCAGCTTCGGTATTTCTTGGTGTCTCCCCCTGTAGCAGACAGATACAGCGCACATCTTATGTTAAGCCCTGAGGCGTGAAGTTTCCTCTTCTCAAAACTATAAGCATTCACTGTTGAAATGGAGAGTGGATATCCTTGTTACTGAGTGGTCCAAATGTCAGCTTGAGCACGGGCCTGTAACACAGGCTTGGAAGGTTACTGCACTGTTCCAGGGTCATAAAACGTTACCTAGCGGTGCTAGGAAATGCTGCTGATGGTTGGACTTCTGTAGTCTTCTGGCAGCACTGAAAAAATTTAAACATGACTGCCCTTCTGTTAGGTATGTTTGCTACTACTTACATTTGCTTCATTCTTGAAAATTTCCTGCAGAGCATAGGAAATAA
>VZSC01010941.1:381618-398115 GCA_013398225.1 Steatornis caripensis
AGGAAATTAATCTGAGTAACATTTTTATTGTATTCTAGTGCTGGACTACAACAGTCTGTCTCAAGAACTCTGCCTACCAGTGGAAGAGTTCAAGGCATGTTACTAAGAAGTAAATCAGTACCCCAAGATAAAACTGTTCCATTTGTAAACATCCCCCTGGCTGATGGACAGGTATAAAACTTTTCTTAAAAACACTTTCATCTTATAGTAGTTGATAAACTGTGAATAGTCTGATAGTGATAGCTCTTGCTATCCCTAAACGAGTTGCTGCTAAACAAAAGGAGAAATAGGTACTAAAGTTTTGCAGTGCAGTTGGGAAGCACATGATTTTCAGAAAAGGTGGCCATGGAAGTAAAAATTTTCAGAAGTTTTTATCTTAAAAGTGTTTCTCTTCATGTTTAGACACTCTGTACAGCTGGTGGAGACCTCCATAATATTGATGTGCAACTACTAAATCAGGATACAGTACAGCATATTCATAACTTAGTGGTAAGTTTAAACTAGTAGGCTTATGTATAAACATTCAGACATGTAGTCTCAGGTTTTCATGTGAGATACTGTCATGAATGCAAATTCTAAGTGCTTTACCTCTTCTGAGGTTAAGCCTAAACTGGTTGGCATAAAGTGGAGGGAGGAATAGGGCAAGGGAGGAACAGGGAGGGGAGAACTGCTGCACACAGGTAACGTGTAAAAGTAAATGCACTTAAATGCATGTGCAGTTTGGTAATTGCCTGGGGGACAACAGAAGCATAAACTCTTTCTTATGGATTGCTCCAGTGTCTCTCCTACCATATGAGCAAACTGCCATTTTCTATCTCATATTCACAAAGGCTTACAAAGCTACAGCTATATTTTGATTCTTGTTATAAGCTCTCTATTATTCTGTGTCCCCTGCTGAGTAAGAACTATACTCCTGTTAATTCTCTGCTGCAATTGAAAAGTAACTGCCTTATCTTTGGTTCAGAGAAGTAAATTGTTTTGAAGCAGAATGAAGTTGAACAGAACTTTGTAGCACATAGTGTCTGACTCTTCTGAAGACGACGGTACTTGGGCTTTTGAATGAAGTCATGCACAGCACCAGAAATCTATCTAGGCATAAGAAATATTAGTCAGTTTACAGTCTTGCAGGTGTTTAGACCCGAATGCAGCTATAGGAGTTAAGCTAGAGGTTTGGAAGCTGTTTTGAATCTTAGAATGTGAACCTGCCTTTCTAGGCAGAGAAGGGGGGAGTGCGTGCTCACTGCTTGCTTTAGCAATAGTGACTTTCTTCTTCCAAGTTCTGTTGGGTAGCTTGAACTAAAATGAATTTTCTCCCCCTTAGAGTGAGCTGACTCTACTATGTGGAAAGGCAACAGCTAAACCAAATTAATGGAACCATTTTGTGACTACAGAATATTCATGACTGCTCTTGCTTTCTGCCTCTGAAGTGTTTAGAGAATGTCTGATGTCTTAATAAAGCTGTATACTGCCCAGTAAATGTTTTTATATAAAAGCTTACGATGTGATGTGTTATCATTAAATTCCTCTTGCTTCTGTATCTTTCACAGAAGTAGGAGAAAATAATTCTACTTTTCCAACCTCTTCATAAATGGCTTTGTGTAACAGGTAACCTCAGTTCACAGTAAAATGAACAGTAATAGGTTATATATAGGAAATATGTAAGAAAACCCATTTAGAATGTCAGAGTTGAAACTGAAGTATGTCATTCTCCTTGCATGCCACAAGCAGAATGTAGTGTTGATTTACTACCCATGTTCAGTCTTCCCAGTATCAATCCTCTTAATTCTAACTGGAATTCTTAAATGGCATGCTAAGGCATGTAACTTCAGTTCTGCTGTGGCATGCCAGTAATGTGCACCATGAGAGGTAGTAACCTAGATGTACTATAATTTGTGCTATCATCAGCCCCATTTTTCTAGTACTTCTGAGTAACTTGTAGGAAAAACTTTTTAACATCTTTCCAAGTAGAGATACCAGTCCAGCAGTCACTTGGCTGTGGGTGCTCTAGTATTTTCAGAACTTGAGGATGCACTTGGCTTTTATTCTGCCAGTGGTGATTTCAATTAAAGTGTTTTCACGCTGGTAAAGGAGCTTATGAAAGACCCCTATACTCTTTAAAACATGAGTTTAGGAATGATTAGTTTAAAACTAATTAGTTCTGTTCTGCTTCTACCCTTGCTTCACTCAAGGAAGCAATGGTCACAAGCTTCAAACGAGGGGAAAAAAAAAGCTTTGCAAGGCACAGGAGGCAAAACTGGTAAAGAAATGAAATTAAAACACTATTAAATGTAGATTAAAAGTATGCTCTCGCTTGGTAATGAGAAAATACAGGAATAAACCTGTCATTCAGATTTATACATGAAGTTTACAGAATACTCATGGTTAGTTCTGTAACTTAGTTTAACCTGAATTAACATCCTTTTCCCCTTAAATGGGTAATAGCATCACATGAATGTGGACATTTCAACATGAATGATTTAACTGGTCACTCCCACTACACTATGGTAACCAAAATTGCAATGCTGTCCTGAAACATGCAGTTTTTGGTAAAGTTACAGTGTTAGGCATGCTTTGCAAGACAGGCCAACGACCTTTGTGGATCTCAGTTAGGGTATAGGTACAGTGGTACTCGTATTACAAGAATAGCTGCTAGTGATTAATCGAGCCTGCTCTTGTTAAAGTATTTTATAAGTTACAATTTAGAGATCAGGTTTTTTTATGACTACAAGGCTACTAATAAGAGCTGGGGAAGTGTTTCTAGGCCCTGACACAAAGGGCAAAGTCACAGGATGTACATTGTAATGAAGCACAAGGACTCTTCCATCAACTTTCATCATTCTTATGAATTGTCATGAAGCCTTCACCCCTCCATTTATATCTAAATGTTCGTTTTAAATTTGGGAAGACACATACAATTAAATGACAGACACACCTCATTTACAGGGATTGAACTCCATACTTGCATCAGCCCAAAGCTATAGTGGAAGGTTAGGGGTTAATACTAAAATACTATTTTCCTATTACATTCTAGTCAGAGGGCTGAGAAATTACTGCATATTAATAGGTAAGTCTTTACCACATTTCATTTTTTCAAACAGCAGTTATCTTTCTTCTACTGATTACTTCTAACTTTTTTGCAAACATTTTTGAAAAGAACATAGCCTCATCTTATTTGTGAACAAAAACCAACACCACTGTCAATATCTTATGAATAAATATTCAGAGTGAGCACCTTGGTAAATTAAATGCGCTCAAGAGGACAGATAATACTGTCTATGAGGGTCAACTTCAGGTCAATTTGTTCACTGTATATGTAGAATAGATAGGTCACAAAATAGACAAGACTTCCTGACTTTTTTTTCATTTCAGCATATTAAAGATATAAAAAGTGTCAACTAAGAAATGGTTTTAATACAATTTTGGTGATCGTGTTTTCTTCCTCCCCCAACATACAAAACACTCTTTTGGTTATAGTACCACCTCTTAACTCAAGTACTAAGTTGCAGCTGCTTATTACTGAGAACACTCAACTAATGTGTTTCATTAGTCATAGGACAGTCACAGTGGCCCACTTAAAGCATTAGTAGCCATGTTAAGCATTAAACGTCAACAATAAACTACTAAAACATTAGCAACTGTAGTACTATTAGTAGTAGCAACTTAGATACTGAAACCAAGACAGTGTAGATTGTGTATTTCTGTGAAGTTTTTCTACACTATAGCTTTGTATAGGGATACCCTCTCAGTAGAGCAGGAGATACATATAATAAGGGCAACTAAAGAAGTCACCCCTCATTGAAAGATGCTGTCAGGAGCCCTAAATTAATGCAGATCTCAGGACTGAAACAGAACTAGACTAACTCACACCACATGCAGCAATCAACTTCCCCTCCTCCCCCCTTCACTGCAGCATGCTATCCAAAAAGTTACCATGAATCCCTTCCTCTATCACCCTGGAAAAAAAAATTTGAAAGTCAGGAGACAAAAAGTTTAGAGTATATACTCTTGTTTTCCAAGGAGATAAATCCTAAGCAACCACTTAAACGCAGAAGACAGGCATTTTAATTGTGCATTACAGGTTAAAATGACTGACTGCTTAGAGGAATTAATCAGGAAAAAAGGATCAGTATGTAACCATGGCTTCATCAAAAGCAACCAGAGGTTTTAATAAATGAACATAAAGATTCACTAGATGAGAATACCACAGCGTAAGAAGTCAATACTGAAATACAGGTCAAACAGTATTTATTCTTGCTTCAGTTTTAGAGTATATAACAAGGATGTTCAGCAACACTCAAATGCCAATGCCTACCCAAGCACAAGGAAATTATTGAAGTTTGTCCCTCCAACCTCATTGGTAAAATGTCTACACCTATCTGAACAAATATTTAAACAAGTCACACTTCACATTTGTAAAGAAAAGTAGAGGCATCTTTTGACTTCCTTGCTTCAACAGGGAGAGAAACCTCACAATAGAGAAGCAGCTTACCAACCAAAGTTCATGCACAGTCCCTTAACATTCTAACAAACTGCTTAGATAACTAACTGTACCTGATAATTATTTAAGGTCATGTTTTTGCTTTGTTGTGGTATTTTTATCACTTAAAAGCATATAAAAAGGAACAGAACTGAAGCTGGAGAACTTAATGTCTTAATAGTTAGAAAGCGCAAACTACTGGAAAAGTAACAAAGCCATCTAGATTTAGTATGTTTCCAGGTCAGAAGTTTTTGTCCAATACAATACTAATCTTAATCTCTTTACAAATGCTGTTAATGCAACCACAAGCCACCAGGCATAATGTTCATTTTTACGAAGATTTTTTAAAACTGGAAACATTTATGTAAGAAGTCAGGCTGAAACAGGCTTTGCATTGGATTTAAAGGCTAAGAGAAAGATGCCATTATTTTGAGATTTAATCATCTTCATTTAAAAGGTTCCGTTATTTTCTGATTGAACTCTGATATCCTTGTGTTTTCTTCATACAAAGGGGACTTGGCTGCAGCCTTCGCCGTGCCCATTTAGTCATATCTCATTTCAAGAGAACACTTTTACATGTGGCATACAATTGTTACCTAACTGCAACCTAAGCCTTAAAGCAGCTTCAGCCTCCCTGTGTTTATAAAATGTCCAACATCTACATAGTCTCTCTTCGTACACAGAATAGTTAAAGCACTGGAAAAGTAAGAGTTACAAGGCAAAAGAAATATATTATACACCAACTGCTTTTATTTAATTTCGGAAACCGTTCACAAGATGGTAGAAAAAAAAAAAACTTACAACCACTTCTAATTTAGTCTTCCATTGTTCCCAGTCAGCTCTAAACCCATTATGTGCAAAGCCCATTTACCATGCATCTAGATGATAGATACAGGCTATGAAATTCTTTATTCTACTTGTAGCAGCTTATGCAGGTGCAGCCAAATACCAAGCCTCAGGACAAATTGTACACAAACTTTACAATGTAGAATTTGAGTTTAAAATATGAAACTTAAAATCTACACAAAACTGGTAAAAATCAAGCACAGATACAAGGACAAACTTAAAACCCATGTGAAAAGGAGTCTCGTCTTCCTTTCAAGTGCTTTATTCTGCTACACAGTCAAAATGAAGATGTAAGCTTGTGGTTAGTTTAAATTACACTCTGTAGATACTATAGACCAATTTAAAAGTTACACATACAGCAATAGATGTCCATTGGTTCATCTGGATTACTTATACAATCCAGCTGGATTGTTGAAAACAATTCAGGCAAAATATGAAAGAAAATCCTTGTGCAACTTTTTAGACAAATGTTTACTGATGGGCACACTGTACCCCAGGTCCATGATGGCTACTTTCTTCATCAGAACTATCATTATAAGCTTCACGTCTCTGGCCACCACCTGAACCACGAGTGGTATCAAATTCCTGAAGATCTACCTCTTCTGCATCACCAATTACATTGGGAAATTCTGGTCTAGCTGGCAGAAGATCTTCAAGTTCCTGCTCCAAAAAAAGAAGTGAATTTAGTACTGCATCTACAACTGCTAAATAAAGCGACCAGTTTCCCACAACTTCAAGACTCCCTCTCGGAGCAGGTTTGGTTTAGAGGTCTACACTGATGTCAACCGTGAAGTGCATATTCATTTAAAAGAATTCACAGTACTTGTGTCAACTAGAAGACTCCACTTAAAGAAAACCAAACAGCTCACGTATCATCAACCAAAAGTCCAATCGGTGAACACAGTTGCACTCTGAAAACTTATCACACAGCAACAGGCAGATTCTTCCTCCTGCCCTCCTATGACCAACATCTGCACAAGTCCAAAATACAGGTTCCATAAATTCCTATTCCAATGGGTATTTTCAAGTTACGTGTTTCCCCATAAACAACGTTAAAAGAAGAACTGTACTTGCATCTAAATTTAAGCACTGAAAGCAAGCACATGAGGTACAACGCACATACTTCACATACACTGTCAAGTAAGTCCACCATATTTGTGCTTGAAAAACTACTTACTGAAAGCTTTTCTGGGCTAATCCAGTTATTTTCAGGAAACTGAACGTCAAATTTAATGTAAAGATCCCCCTTCTCAAAAGGATTACGATACTGTGGCATTCCTTCACCTCTGACTACGCGAACACAACCTGTAATTCAAAGAGAAGCAAGCTGGAGATTGCTACTTCAGAACAAATCTTTCTCTATACAATTCTCTTCATTTCTCTAGCCTAGGTTCAGTTAACAGGACAAGAATGGGATCGAGTGTTCAAGAATCACAAAAGCATAGTCAAAAGTCCTTATCGGGTCAGGCTTACCTGGTTCAATTACTTTTCCAGGAGGATATTTAACCACAATTTGACGCCCATCAAGGTGCTTAAATGTGAACTGAAATCCACACAGTGCTTCAACAAGTCCAATCTTGTGCGTCATATGCAAGTCATTCCCATCCCGCTGGAACACCTAACCAAAAACAGGAGATACCTTTTCTAGTCCTATAATCATATCTCCACAAGACTCATTATTTACAATTATTCTTAAAACTCAATGTCAGAGCAACAGCCTTTGTACAAAGTTAACTTGGTTCTGTTAATTCAAATAGCTTAACACGCTTGGAAAGTTTGTGCCTGATGGAAGTGTAATCTAAGATAAGGCGAACCACACTATATACTATGATGTAAGGTTCAAATTAAACAAGGCGGCCTGTACGGTAGCAGTGCTTTCTTACCCTCGAGATCTTCTACACAAGCAACCTTTAAACAAAGCTTACAACAGTTTGACACTATTTCCCCTGCACCTGAGCGCAAAAACCCACATCTTTGTTTCTCAACATTTAATCAGGCATCATGCATACCTGCTTCAGCTAACTTTACCTACAGCAGGGCTTCGATCAATTAGTCCACAGCTGTCATAAGTGATCTTTAAGCCATATCACTCAGTATTCTTAATCAGAGTAAATGTAAGCTTCATTCACTGGCAGAACCATGACTCCTACCTCAAGGGAAATTTTAAGAATACTAAAAGCTTCACTAAAAGTCAGTCTAGTTTTACTCAGCATGACACAATGTACACTATTTTCCAGCATTGTTAATACTGTAAAACTAGGTGTAGTTCATTAGAAGACTAATACAGAAGTGGCATCCACCACACCTGGAATTCGATGGTGTCACACGCATCTGACTGTTCTGTATGCTTACAGACTGTTTCTCCCTTATCATAGTCAAAATCAAAAGCGATTACGTTTCAACCAGTATTACAGAAGAAAGAACAGAATAATGTGTAAAGAGCTATGCAAAACTGATGAACAAATCAGCAGTCCTTGACACAGCTTTGAAAAGCTTACAAAGTACCTAATTTTCAGATAACCAGCATTATATCCTTAATATGTGACTGAAATTTAAATTTGTACCCAATGCTATTATTCTTTGTGTCATAACAGAACTTCCTCCTCCACCACCACCACCATTCCATTCAACGTTTTTTCCAGAGTATAACACACACAAACTATTTCTTACTTCATCATAGTAATACCTGGCCTTTTTAAAGAAATGCATTCAAAAAAAGAAGCAATCAACACAACTCAGGCCCAAGGGAGTTTTAACACAGAAAAAGATAAATTTAAAATGTATATAAATGTATATAATCCAGAATATAGTAAGCACAAGCCTTAAACTAGCATAAAATAACCGTGTGTGTGTTTCGTTAAATGAATCACTATCAGCATTCTGCGTTATTTTCCACAGCCACAGCAGCAGACAGTGAAAGAACCATCTGGGGATTTTAACAGGCATTCCCTGCCACGTCAGAAGACACTGCAAAAAAGCAACACCTAGCATTTTGTTAGCATCACAGGCAAAGCAGATTGAAGTTAACATCCTGAATCTTCACTGCGTCCACTTTATAAAAGTCAGCCTGAGCTTTCCTGAAAAAGCTACCTTTTGTTAGCATTAGGAAGCACCAGAATCTTCGTGTCCTCTGGCTACAGATTTGCAAAGGTTTTGTCTGGCCCACCATGAAAGCCAAGTTACTTGCTATAAATCTATCAAAAGCTATTCACCATCTCTCCCAAAGCTGCAACTGTATGAATTACTTTAAAACGAACAGCCATCTATATCACTTAAATATTAAAGACTAGGATAAAAGGCATTTAAAATATAAACTCAAAAGCATTACCTCATTCTCCTTTTCTTGAAGTAAGAGGACAATATCGCCTGGTTCCACACCCGGAGCCTGATCTGCTTCTCCACTGAAAGTAATTCTTTGCCCATGTTTCATGCCTTTGTCTACATGAACTTCAAGTATTTTTACCTCTTTGATCACCTTCTTCCCTTCACATTTTTTACAGCGGTCTTTTTCATTAATTACTTCACCTAAAAGACAAATTTTGAGTTCAGAGATCTCATAATTGCATCTGATTCTGAAGAAAAACTATTTTAAAGTAGGCTGAAGAATAGATGCGACACAACTAGTGATCTAGATGTTGCTTTACAAATTCCTCACAAGGGGAAAGCCAGGCTCAATTTACCATAGCTGGAAGAGGGGAAATACAAACATACACAAAACCTTCCAAGCTGTCTTATCAATGATCTTGAGAAAGTGAGAGTGCTTTAGATAAAGGCAAAACAAGACTTTGTCTATAGCTTCTAGTGTTCCTTAAGTCTTAAGTTGACTCCAGTATCCTTACCACTCAACTTACTACTCTTAAAAAAAAAGTGCCTACTTTTAAATTCGTTGTTATGCTAGAGGACAACAGCTGTTAAGAGAAAGGATGAAGTTAAACCAAACTGAAGCATCTCCCCTCCCTTAAAAGTCAGAACACAAATTTCAAACTACTTCAATGAATTTAGGAAGCTTAGTACTACTTCTGTTAACAACAGTGAAAAAAAGATTACTTGGTTCTGTGCATTGGCAGCCACATTTTGCAGCATACCACCAGAACAAAGTACTATGTAAATACAGCCAGTAGAACTAGACTCTTGCATACAAAATGGAGGGAAGATAGCTGGTCAAATCCGTTTCTTGCAAGAGCAACGTACAGGTTTGCCCACGGAAAGGATCTCACATTTTCTGACATATAAGGAATTTCACTTTTATACTCTGAAACTGAATAGTTTTTCCACATTGTCCATCACCTCTAGCGAGGCAATTACTTTTGCTAGCAAACTGGAAGATTACTATCCAGAACAGCTTAAATTCTCTGTTCTACTTGATGTTTATTTTTTGAGTAAGCTATTGTCTTTATACAGAGTAACCAAAACATTAGGCCACATGCACTGTACAATTTCAGTACTTATTTCCAATGCTGCCTTAAGTGCCACAAACAGATGCACTTGCCTTGAGACATTAAACTTGCCAGCTTAAACCACCCTTCCGTGAAACAAAGCGTAACACTGTGATGCAGTTGAAACTACTAAATATGTAGGTTAGGTATGTAAACTGTGAAAATAACATGTTCAAAGATAACATCGTTTATGAAATGTTTTGACCAGTCACAAAATACAACTCAGTAATTTCAGAGTACTGTGAACAGTAAAATCATCCACAAGGTGACGTTACTACTCCACACACTACAGAAGCTCTAAAAAGGAATCGCATGAAGTGCAGATCACATGCTGAACTTCTTCCCCCAAACACAACCAATTCAGCAAAATGTATCTTCTTAGTTTGAAGAAGTTAAAATCTAACTTTAGGTTTCCATTTGTTAATCAAACCTATCCTTGGCTATTAGGAGACTGCAAAAAGACAGAAAGCTCCTAGAACACCAAAATCTTGATTTTTACTTTAACACAACAGTAATAGCAATAAGTAATAGTCACATCTAAGTGTTCATAAAAACAATCAATCCCTTCTGTTCAAGCTTTCAGGCTGGTTTTCATTACATTAAACACTGTAACTCTTGCTGCTGTTCCAAGTAAAATGATTTCTCCATGCTGATATCAGATTGAGATCAAACCGACTAGATGGAAGCAAAACTGTCCTGGATAAGTTCCTCCTGAGATTTAACCAGGAGGTTGAATCCATCTAAATCCATTTAGCAACATAGAATAATAGCTTGGCCTACCTTCTCCATTGCAGTCAGAACATACAGACTGCATCTGCTGAACCATTCCAGGAGCCAGCTGTCTGATCATGATACGTACACCTCTACCCCGGCAAGCATTACATTTCTGAACGGCTCCAGCCTTCCCTCCCTGCCTAGAATAGAAAGCACCAGTTACATGAAAAGTAAGTTTTTCAGAAACACACAACAAAAAAACCCTACATCAGTAGGTTAACGTGCCTAATTGCACCATCAGTTATAATTAGGTTCTCTCCTCCCTGCTTCCCCTCCCAGACTAAGCCCTTGAATAGTTCCAGTTCCATCAACAGTATCATTCAAGTTCAACAATTTTCTAGTCTAAGAGCAGGCTCCAGTAAATCAAATACTGATACAGATCTCACATAGGAGATGCTTCATTACATTATATGCCAACAAAGCAACCAGAGAACTCAAAAACATAAACAAACTTACCCATTACATGCACTACAAAGGACATTCTTGCTAAGTTGTAGTTTAGTTGTCTTTCCATTATACAGATCTTCTAGAGAGACTCTACAAAATAAAGCATTTCTCCTGGGTTATCATTTAACAACTTAATTTCCCCATGTAATTAAAATACTTACCCAGGGCACATTAAAGAAAAACAGATCTTCATGAAAAGACTAAATCTGCTATTAAAATAAGATTTTAAAACATTATTTTAGCTTTCAGAAGGAATCATTAAAACCTATTCCATACATATGAATATACGCATGTGATCCTGAACATAGTTTCAGGGAAAGGCTGTAATTTAATCAGAAGAAACCAGATAGGATTGTGTCATCCATTTAATAACCAGCCCAGCTTTAAACCGTATGTTTCTCAATAGGAAACAAGCTGATCTAGCATTTTAGGTTTTACTACAGTCATAGTCGATTTTTTTTTCCTACCAGGCAGGTGAGAAACAAACCTCTCTAGACAGTCCTGACAATATTTATAGCACACAATTGTTAAGAACACATCCAGAATACTTCCTATTGTATTGGGCTTTCCACATGACACAGTTTAGTGGGGAGGGGTTAGCATGTCCCCAAGACCACTCCATTCTTTAGATATGTTCATGCTTCAATTTCTTTTAGAAGCTCTTGAATACACTATCAAATTCCAATAACCTTCATATTTTGATAGAATTTTATGAACACGTTTTGTGTTTCTCCTAAAAGGGTTTGTTAGTGGATAGAAATTTCAACTCAATGTATTGAGAAAAGGTTGCCTGGCATCAGTGTTTACAAATATCAAAACCAAAAGTAATTTATAGTGTGTAGTACTAGGTACTAAACTAAGCAAGCATGTAAAAGTAAACTGACTTCACAAAGCACGGTTTGCCAACCACAGAAAAGATGCAGCTTAACTTAAGAACTTAGAAAGGACCTGCTCAGCAGGCCTAAAGCTAGTCATGACTGCAAGCAGAGATCTACAAAACACAATTAGACACGATATTCAAGCATGGCTAAAAAAAAACCCACCGCACACACTTTTCATTAATTATGCAGTTCACCTCTAGTTCCAGCTGCTATTACACTATGACTGCAAGTCAACTTAAGTCTTTCCAGAGCCTCAATTACCTCTGCTTCCCTAAGAACCCAACTTATGAGTAGTAAGTTGGTTGTTGAATGCTTTTTCAGATTACAAGTTCCAAACATAATAAGGGAGCAAAACCAAGGAAAATAATGCTAACGAAGTATACACAGGCTAATAACCAGGCAAAGCAAAGTATTAGGTAGTCTACAAGATTAACCAATCATGAAAAGTAACTCAAGATGACCACCTTCTGGGCCACACGCAACATGCAGGTCTGAAAACTAGGTGCAGACTGCAGAATATCTCAGCCGAGAAGCATATCAAGAATATAAACTAGTAGAGTCAAGTACTGATCAGGAAAGCTTGAAAGCACAAACCGCAGTATCAAGATACTCACTTGAGTGGATGCATCATATCTTCTCCTCTTCTTCTACCATTACGACTTCTACTCTGACCTCCCATGAAATTGAACAACCCACCACCAAAGATATGGGAGAAAATATCGTCCATTCCGCTGCTTCCACCGCTACCTTCTCGAAGACCCTGTTCTCCATATCTATCATATAACTCACGTTTCTCTGGATTTGACAATACTTCATAGGCAAAGCTTATTTCTTTGAACTAGAAGAGGAACAGAGTCAAAACAGTGCATGACAATTTAGAACTTCAAGGGAGTATTTTACTACTGTTTCTTGCCCAGCACGAACACCCAATTAAGGTACACAACAGAAGAGTTTCCACCCTCATTCTAATACGCATAACTTAGAAGTCGGACTTGGGCTTAGTTGTGTTACCTCTTATCATAAACCATGACACTTTATTACAAAACTTTTGTTGATTTTGTTCTTTATTGTGCCTAGCATAATACAATTTTCTTACAAAAAAAAATCCAACCAAAGAAGAAAACCCCCAAGTACACAATATTGCAGTGGCCAACTGGCAAAAACCCTTCAGTTACATACCAATGGCAAAGACTTCAAGATACATCAGTCACTTCAAATACACTAACTATTGAGCATCTTACTAAAATGCATATTAATGTTTGCCCTCAAAACAAATTAATATCTTCTCACAGTCATCTCTGCTCACCTCTAAGCAACTATTAGAGCTTCAGTTCTGTTAAAAAGAATCAGCTGAGTCAACTTAATTGACATTTTTTTAATTGCTATTAGCATAACAAATCTAATTCAAGCTTCCCACATATGTAATTTGTTTTATGCTGCAGCAGTTTCAAGAACCTCCACACATGAATTTTTTCACATTGGAAAAACTTGGAAAAGGAAAACTGACTCTCTTATCTTTTTCAAATACCTATGTAGACACCAATGCCAGCTGACATCATCTCCGCAGATGAAGAGAGGCATTTTTCCCTCAGTATTACCTTCTCAACCACTTTGACTCAGCCAACTGCTTCATTTTTTCATGCGGTACGCTGGTAAATTTTGAGACTGCGAAGTAGTAGACAAAAGGGGGTTCCCGCTCACAGTTCTTTTTGAACAACTTTTAACAGCAAGTCCCCAACGCCTGTACTTGGTCCCTTAGATGCTACTGTAATAGCAAACTTAAGGAGTTAAAAAAAACAAAAGTCTTACTTTGTCCCCTGCATTTGGATTCTTATCAGGATGGTATTCCTTGGCCAGCTTTCTGTATGCCTAGTTGAAAGAGATACAAAATCAGTTTAAATTTTGAGTAACCAGTTCCTTCCTGAGACTCAAGTAGTGTCTTCAGGTTAAGAAAGAAATCTTAAAGCAAAGTGAGAAAATAAATGTTTCAAAATCACTCGTACATTGAAATGATACATAAAAAATTCTGACATTGTATGCATAAATTAAGGACACTTGGCTTTAAATACAACTATAGCACACAATAGCTAGAACTAGTTTTCCTGCTTATCTTCATTAACTTACAGGAAAAATCGCATCAGACTTTCATTAAAATGACTTACTCTACAGAACCCACTCAAAACCTACAATATGACAATTTAAGTTTCAACCCATTTGTCTTTCACCTCAATCACAGCAATACATTAACAACAAAATGGCTGCCTCAGCTTCTCATTCAACCCTATCAGTCAATCCCAACAATAATAATTTTATTCTTCCTTACCTATTAATAATGGAAGATTTCACCTCACTCTGAACTAAGTATGAGTTACATGTGCAGTAATGTACAGATCATTGCTTTTATTTAACTTCATTGTTCTAAAACAGTAAGAGGAATAAGTATAGCCTAATCTCCAGAAGAGATTTTTCAGAATGCTTTTTTTGACCAGTATTTTAACTCTCAGGACCATCACTTTTTCTACAGCAGAACTTCATTTGTTTTGCTTATACTGCAGAGGATCAAAGCAAATAATAGGACAGGCAGAGACTTTTTCGACAATTTGAGTTTTTGACAGTAAAGACCTCAACTCTTCCCCAACTCTACCTCAACACTCCCAGTAACAATCACAGGACAGATATTAATAAATTACATGATATACAGTGTCCTTGTTTCATTGGGATAGAATCATAGCATCAATTGTCTATTCAGGAAAGCTGCATTTTTCAGAAGACTGCAGCACCATATTTGGTGGGAACAAAGTTGATAAGACACTTTGTTTTAGCGCGTCGCCAGCCATGGTATGTGGGTTTCCATAGGGATCAAGGCCTTTAGCAGTTTTGAGTAAGCCAGGTGCTAAAGCTGCAAGCAGCGGTTTATACTAGTACTGGCATTAACATTGGTTTGTTATTTTATTAAATGTTTCCATTTCAACCCACACCCATGGGTATTTTCCTTTTTCCAATTCCCCCTCCTGGGTGGGGAAGAGTCGTCAGGTGATAGAACAGATGACTAAATGAAGACAACAGTCTTACTTTTTTAATTATGCATATAAAAATGCTACAGTGATGCAACTACAAAGAACTGAAACACTGGTTCTTAAGAGCAGATTTTTGAAAAGCTCCATTTCTGTAGAGCTGAGCATCTAAACTAGCTCTTTAGAACTACAACGTCAAGAGAGCTTTACAGAGATCACAACTTTCCATTTTGTACTGGGACAAGTAAGATTCCTTTTTTGTATCTGCAGTTACTTCTCTTTACTGATTATCTTGAAATACTCCATACTTCTGCATGCAATCAAAAAATAAAGTTTGATATGGAACTAATGAAACAAAAATAGAACATTGATATTACAAGCTAAATATTCTAAACCACAGTAAGTGTAAAGAAAAAAATCATAGGTCTTATATGGCAAATTGCCCATCAGTAACAAAGCATAATCTTCCCCAAACTTACATATTCAGTAATAATAATGGATTTTCCCCACATATTTTAAGGAGTCTAACCAAGAAAAAAAACCCAACTGAACACTAAACTGAAAACCTACATAACATTATCTCATTAGAAAAAAAGGAGCTTGCACAGTGATCTTTCAAAACAGAGAGCACTCATGTCTTTGCTGATAGCAGCATTCCAATTCAGGGCAATTCTTTAGACTACCCATGGCCCAAAAGGAAGCACCACTATTTATTTAATCAGAAACAGATCCAGAATCAATGTCTACACTGGCACCATATTATAACTTCAATAAAAGTTAATTTAACTAATCAGTGTTGAAGTCTACTCTCTCAGCCCCTTTTGACTAAGTTACTACCTATTTGTTTTCACTTTTCTATAGTTACATAGGTTAAAATATCAGCTTAATAAAGCATCCATGTGACCCCTCAGTAACAGTAAGATACAGATTAACTTCTGGCTGTTGCAAGCAGTTGGAAACTCTCCACGCTAAGTATAATCTATAGCAATTAATATTAAGCAGCGCAGGTTATCCGAGTAGAAAACTGCTGTCAGTTTTTTGTTCTTATAGGACACAGATACTTTTAAGAGAACTCAGTAAGAAAAAATAAAATTCTACTCGACTGTGTTCAGCATACAGCGCTATCTTCTCACTGCACGCCTTCCACCTCTAGCACTATTTCACCACTGCAATTGCCCATCCCTGCACAAATTAGGCTAGCACATGCATGATGGGTAACCTATAGCTGTTAGTCCCAGCACCACCCACCAGCGGAAGCGGGTCACTGCTAGTAAACTGCCTAGTTAATTATTCTCCCTCACGTGTAAATGGTCATTAAGTCCTTTTAGAAAAAAGTGGTTTATACGCTACAGAATGAAATGGATGTAGGGAATTGTTATGCTGATGACCCGGCTCCAAGTTCTCACCTCGCTTCTTTGTTTACCCTCACCGTGTCGCTTTCGGCCCGGCAGGGATCGAACACATGAGCAAAACGAAACCTTACCGAGGCCTACACGTGGGGCAGACAATGGCACCGGCCTGACCCCACCGCTCCCTCACGAGGGTTTTTACACCCAAAAACCCTTCCACCGGCTGCGGATGCCGCGCGGGGGGGGACGCGGCGCTGCCGTTTCTCTGGATTT
>VZSC01010941.1:398151-463145 GCA_013398225.1 Steatornis caripensis
CGCTGCCGCCCGGTCTCCCCGGACGCCGGCCGCCGCCCCTGCGCCGCACCTTCTTGAGCTCGTTGTCGGAGGCCCCAGGCGGCACCCCCAGAATATCGTAGAGCTTCGTGTCGGCCACGTTCGCCATGGCGGCAGCGGGCGGCGGGCGCAGGCCGGAACGGGCCGAGGGGCGGCGAGGGCGAGACCGGGAACAGGACGAAAGCCGCCGCGACGTCACACGCAGACGCCCTCGCGTCACCACGCCGCGACGCGGGAGGAGCCCGCCCGCCCCCGCCGCGCTTCAGCGGCGCGGCCCCGCCCCCTCGGCCCACTTCGGGCACCTGACCCAGTTCCGGCGCGGCGCGGCAGGGGGCGCTCGTGTCGGGGGGTGGGGGGCGCGCGCCGGGGCGCTCGCGCCGCCGCCCGCGGGAGGCGGGAAGAGGCTGTGAGGGAAGAGGAGGGAGGTGGGCGTGTGGCTGCTGAGGGGAACGTGGCTGCCCCGAACAGGGAGGAGGCGGCTCGTCCTCGTCCCGGCGTTTGAACCAGCGTTCTGGCAGAGAGGAGCACTGCACATGAGAACGCTATCCTCAGCTTTCCCCCCGTGACGTTTCGAGCCCTGAAAGCGCAGTGCCTGTGCGCGTGCTTCTGCGGAGCCCGCCGCCTGGCGCGATGTCTCCTTGCTCCCGAAGTATGTCACTGAGGTTGATGGGGCAAGGGGTACCTGTGCACCAGCCTGCTGCCTGACCTCAAGCACCAACGTATTTTTCTTCACGGACGTATTGCTAAGGCTTCAGTAGTTATAAATAGCACTGGTACCCATCTGCTCTGTTTTTGTGTTTTGCTCCACTTCCAAGATCATAAAAAAAGCACTAGTTGCTATGCTAGGCCTAAAGTGACTCAGATGAGCAAAGCGTACTCGAGGGGTGCAGGGGCCCCAAGGCCCTAGCTAGACAACACTTTCAGCAGGCAAATAAAAGCTCAGTTATGTTTAATTAGAGGTTTGTCTCTTAAAGCCTAGCCAAGAGAGCAGCTACTGAGCCTTGCCTCGGGTGTGGTCTCTTGGTCATTGGTCTTTTGGTCATTAGCCCCTCGTTAGGCAGGGGCTGCCGGAAGGCTCTAAATGCTGTGGCAGGTGCTTGGCTGTGGAAGAGGGGATGGGGTCTCTAGAAGGGCAGGAAACCAAAAATCATTTCCTGCTCTCTCTGTGGGCAAGCCCAGGGTGTGCCTGGGAGATGTTGTTCCTTGAGGAGGAGATGAGCAAGGCTGAGTCCTGAAGAGAGTCTGCTGGGAACAGATTAGTGACCTGGCACATGAGAGAGAGTAGAAAAGGCCCTTTGAAGCGATTCATGGATTTGGGGGGTAGAAATTTGAATAGGCCCCTTGCCTGAAGGGAGTAGATCTGAGTGCTTGAAGGCTTCTTCCCTCATTGTCTGTGGGGGGGACTCTTCATCTTTAGTTCCTTGGCGCAGCTTGTGGTTTCAATGGCTGTATTGGGAAATGCAGTCTGTTCGTGTCTTCTCTCCTCCTCCTTAGGCAAGTGTTTATGGGGCCCTAAATCCCATCGTTTTTATTCAGGCTGGATAATCTGATTCAGTAGATGCTGCTAATATTTGCCTCTGGTGGTGTAGGTGTGGCAGCAGTTAAGAACTTCAAAGGAAAATGGAGACTGGTTCTGGAGGGAGAAGAACAGTGGCAGGGCAGAGAACAGTTACTGGAAAGACAGTCTCATGGACTGTAATTATTAGCCTGGTTCAGAGATGTGCAGAAAGAATTAAAAAAACTCCTAACAAGATAGGGTTTTTTTGGTATTTTCAGAGGCTGCATGTACAGTCTTTGGTAATTGCATCATTTAACATATGTGGCTAAATTCAATCAGGCTTCACAATTTCATTTACCTGTGTTTTTCTCTACTTGGCTTTATCTTTTACTTTGGCAAGGCTGAATTTAGCTACTCTAAGGAACTGTCTGGCATGAATACCCAGCTTGACTATTTTGGATTGTGCTTACTTACAGATTGGTTTGGGGTTTTTTTTCGGTCATATAGGATTTTCTTTTTAGTGGGCAGTCAGGTAGGAAGAAAAGTTAGAAGTGTGTGGAGGAGCAACTCTTTGCCCTACAAGTCAGACTTGTAATTTTAGGAGTTAAACAGAGTCAGCAGGGCTGAGATAAGCAGTATTTAAAATACTATAGGATAGCATCTATATGTGGTTTTGCATTTAAAAAAAAATAGATCTAAAGATCTGAGACAGTGAGCTACCTCAAACCAGTGGGGTGCCATTCATATTTGTGCCTGTGGGGTTGAAGTTCACCAAAAGTATGGTTCGGCCCAGACTTACCTGTCCTGGGAGCTGAGCGGCTTGGTTACAACTCAAGCCAGAATGTGAGCAAACAGATTGACTGGTAGCAGGAATAGTAGGTGAACTGAGTGTATCAGCTTGAGCTCAAGCTAAGGAGGCAGTTTACAGGCAGTGTTTGTATACTTTCTTTTCCCTTGTCAAAACATCCTTGTTACTACAGGCCTGTTTTATGTCTTCTACAACCAAACCACGACTAAGAAAACTCCTCTGGGATGAAACTTTACATTTTATTTTCAAGTGGAGCTGAAGAATCACAAGCTTGGATGATTACCTTTTTATTAAATTCAAACGCGGATGGAGTAGCACAGTGGAGTTTCCTCTTCCTGCATGCTGCTTTTACCATCGACTTGCAAGTTGTACTGACAGAACATGTCAGGCACGCAGCTGAACTGTTGTGTCCTCCCCCACTTTTTTGAACACTTGCACGTTGTCTTTGCTCTCTTTGTATGTCTTTTTCCATCTTTTAATAATTTTCCTCCTCCTCCAGATAAGAGCTTTTTCATTTTGTTTCTAATATTATTATCACACCATGTGATGAAAAGCAGCTGCTATGTGAAGTTTTGTTTGTTTTTAAATAGACTGCACAATTCTCAGCTCTTTAAGGTATTGTTTTGGCCTTACACAGACTCTAAAAGGAATCATTCAAATTCAGTTCTTGTTTCAGACCTTTTTTGCATTCTTTATATGAAACAAATTGAATTCATTTTTTAAGACGAAGCATTTTATAATGCTTCCTTAGAAATCAAATAAGCATTGATTATGTTTATCCCTGGAGAACTGGGAAGAGGGTTTCATGTTACTGCAAAAGAAAAATAAACCCACTTCCTTCAAGTTTATTTATCAAGTCATTTTGTATGTTTAACATGGTCTTAACATAAAAATATGAGCAGGCATTGCTGACTCCTGCTTGAATCTAATACTATACAATCAAATTTAAATTCTAAAAAGTGTTCTGGTTAAGTACTCCTAAAGAAGAATGCAGTTACACTGTAAAAAAATTACAGAGCCTACATGATTTTGAACCTTTTTGGTACCAACTTTCATCAGATAAGGAAGCTGGTGTATTGTGTGCACTGTCTGATTTCTATAACTTCTCATCTATGGAAAGAAAGCAAGCCAGTAAAGAGCAAAGAAAGAACCTGAAACTTGTAGAGAATTTTCAGGCTCTTCTGTTAGTGAGTCCTTCAGAAAGCGGGCAAGGGCCTGTGCTGGCAGGTGTAGAAGGCATAACAACCAGGACCGTTGTGCCAGCCAGCTGGTCCCTTGCTGGTCAGGAAGAGCGCTCTGCCTGCCCCTACCCCAATGCTCCTGACCTGGGAAGCAGGCTTGAGTTTTGTGATGGTCAGAACAACAAGTGTGGTTTATTGTCCTGCCGCCACTATGGTGATGAAACCCAAGGCTGCCTGACTGGTGCCCGTGCCGCACCAGTAATATGAATTGCATACCTTTTTTTTTTGCCCTTTCCTGGCCTTCATTTTTGCTGTCCTTAAACCTCAGTTTTTCTATCTCAGTCTCCTCCCAAATAAACAACCCACCCCTAATTACTTATTCCCCGTTGGTCCCAATTTTGCTACATCCGTACTCAGATTTGTGTTGCTTAGATACTGCTACTTAGATAATCTCAGCCTTATATGGTATTACTGATATGGTTACCTAGGTGCTGTTGGCCTTGCATGACTTTACTCCCTTAACGCTCCCTAGTAGTGCCTTCCAATTATCTGTGATGTCTGGCAATTTCTCCTGTAACTCCTCCTTAAACACCTGTGGGATCCAGCCACTTGCATAGCATGATCTGTAACTTTTGTCACCATCTCACGGTATTATTTGTAATTCCCCGTGATATTTTTTTGTCACGTCCAGCAGTTTTCCACATGTTGTTCAGTTAACTGAATCTCATGCCAAAACCTAGTCAGTGGCCTGTTGTTTGTCTGCAACCTTAATTGAGCACAACTGAATAACTGATAGAAAATCAAAATATTAAATGCTACTTTTAACTGAGTTTGGGGTTTTTTTTTAATAAGTAAATACCTGAGCACTATGCATTTTTTCATTACAAAATGAAAGTAGACATCCGCAAAGAGGGGAACATTGGCAGGCAGTGTCACAACAAGGTCAGAAGGCTCTAAGAATCTGTTATGGGGGAGGGAGGCAGCTTAAGGGATTTTCCTTCTTATTTAGCAAGAGGAAGAACTTAGGAGTTCCACATTTTTAAATGCTAAGTTATCCAGGCAGTTGGGTTCTACTAGATTTTTCCATTTGACAAATATGTCAAATCTTTTTCTTGCAAGTGGAGTGTTTTGAGTTTGGATTTAGGTTTTGAGGGTTTTGGATGTAGTGTATTGATTTTTTGTTACTTAGGGAAATTATCCTGCTTTTTGCCTGTGTACAAGTTGTTGTCAGAGATCACAGAGCTCCCAAGAGATGCCATGTTAGCAACATGGGGGGGAGGAAGGGGAGTTCTTTAGTTTATTCCTCACTGGAATAAATTTCTGTGTGATGAACAAATGGTGTTCAGTGGTACTTTTTGAAGACTGGGAAGGGATCAGAAAAATATGCAAAGAAAATTCATCAACTTTATCTTTTCTCTTCCCAGTAAATTCTTCAGAATTTATCCCAGGTCAGATACCTTCCTCTGGGAGCCAGAGCTCACAGAAATTGAAAGTTTCAGCACTAGTTTGGCATATAGTTTCTGAGCTAAAGTTTTGAAGTGCTAAATTAGATTATCAGATTGGATTGGTAATGGTCTTTAGCAAGATGGAAAGCCTTTTTTTCTAAGTTCAAGGATTATTTTATCCTATAGTAAGAGCTGGATGAGTAAGGGGCGGGGGATGGGGGGAAGCGTGTGCCTGTGTATAAAAAGCAAAAAGTGTGTGTGTGTGCATATATGTATTGAAAAATTGACACTGAAGGAAGTTTCGTTCTCCATTTGAGTTGCAGCTACTTGGAACACATATAAATGATTTTTTGGTAAGCATTGCACTAAGTCTTAGAATACATGGTGTCTAAAACTTTGCGTCTGTGCCTCTCTCTTAACAATGGAAAAGTGTTTAACACACTAAGATTCCAGCTCATTGTTCTAAACATATTTTTTGTTATTATTTGACGGTTTCATTACTTTGTGTATTTGCTTGGCTTTTCTTGACTGTTGTTCCATATGTGCTAAAACTGTGCTTTGGGGGAATGTTTATGGACTGCAGAGCTTATTGCAATAGGAGCCTGATACAAGTGTTGGTACATGAATGTCAATAATAAGCAAACGTGTTGTGCAAATTAGTTTGGGTAAGAAATCAAAGCTTTAGCTTTGAAACAAAAAGAAGTGGTTCAGAAATTTTTCTTAACACTTCTTGAAGAGATTCTTCTAAGACTTGTGAATGTTTCTGGGAAGCTTTCCGTTGGAAAAATAAACCTTTTTAAGTTTAGGTTATTCAGTGAGAGAGAAATGCCACGTAGTTAACTGGCAAAGAGAGCAGGGAGTGAATGCTACAAAAATTTATTCACAACTCAAATGTACATTTAACTTTTGACAGAAGAATTTCTAAATTTAAAAACCATCATTTGTATAAACTAACTAAAACAAAACATATTTGCTCAAATAAAATTTTGGAGGAAAAGGAAAAATCACCAAAATCAGTGCTGAAAAAAATCAACCAACCCTGTTGTGGTCTCTCTATTATTTGCATTCCTGAATGAGGGCCAACTTCCTTCTTTTTCAAATGTAAAGATCTCAGTGTTACTGGGAGTCATCCTAGATAAAATGTTTTAAATAAGATTTGTCTTTGGAAAAAGTGTTTCAGTTTAGGGTGTATAGTGCATGTAGCAGCTGAAATGTGAGACCCTTGACATGGTGTGAAGTGGCCTTGCCAACTGTTGTTCTTAGTTACCATGTTTTGTAATATAACTGAGTTACGCTTGCATTCACTATTTTTATACAAGAATTTTCTTTTTTCCAGTGTGTAGCAAGTCCAGTAGTATTCAACACAAAATGAGTGCCTGAGCAGTAAGTATCCAATCTTTTTAATTTTATTAACAATTTAAGTTCACTCGCATTCTGAGAACTCTTCACGCGCATTACTCAGAAGGCCTGCTGGTTGTGCAGACTTTTGCCCTTAACTCTGCGTGGAGTGAGAACCAAAGGCATTCTTAAGATAAAGGCTGCATTTCTTAAATCACATGCAAAGGCACAACCTTTCTGTACAAAGACAGATTTGCACACATTATATTTTCATGCTCAAAATTTGCATGCAACTGAAGATTAGGTATTCTTGAACTATGCACTTTTAACGATCTGACCTATTAGGTCCTGCTTTCTGTAATACGTGCAAACATTCTCTGTGAAGAAAATATGCTCTCGTTTGCTACTTTGTGTTGTGTCTATTCTTCAATTGAAGGCCTGTTCTCAACAAAAGGTTTCATTTCAAATGAGAGTAACAAGGACTTTTTTTGTCACATAAATGTAAAGATGCTGTTGTTATATCTCTGTGTCTATTTACATTTTTGTGAAGTATGTTGCAACCGTTACAAAATAGACTAGGCCCTCTAAATGGAGGGTGAGAGGGTAACAGCTGAAGTAAAGAGTGGTAGCTAGGTAGTGCTGAACAGAGTGTACAAAGGTTTAAGCAAGGCTGAAACAAACCATTGCAGAAGGTAAGTGGGGTCAAACAGCAGTTGTTTAATGTTTACTTAGAAAAGAAGACTTGTTTCTGAGAATCATCCTTAGATAATCCCTAAGCAGTCATATGGGATTTAATTCTTCCCAGATGCAGCTAAAATACAAGCTAGTAATGACTGGCTTCTGAGCCATGGAACTTGCGATAGTGTGCAGAAGCCTGCTTTGTACCGCCAGATCTCCTTATGCTATTATGGGCGTTCTGAAGGAGANAGTCATATGGGATTTAATTCTTTACAGATGCAGCTAAAATACAAGCTAGTAATGACTGGCTTCTGAGCCATGGAACTTGCGATAGTGTGCAGAAGCCTGCTTTGTACCGCCAGATCTCCTTATGCTATTATGGGCGTTCTGAAGGAGAGAGTGTGAGTAAGTGTGTGTATGCGTGTAGGTACGCTGAAGAAGGAAGTACTTACATGAGTGGGGGAAGCAAGGGAGAACAGAAATCGGGGGATGAAGAAATACACAGTTTTAGGAATGCTTTAGCAAAACAAAATGAAGAAAAAGTAACATGACTGAGGTAATAAACTGCCACTGAATGTGTTCATCTGCAAGAGTATATACCATTTTAGAAGAAAGGAGGCAGCAAAGGTGCAGATAACTAGCTTTTTATAACATTTTGAGGCTAGGACATGTATAAAATATGGTGAAAATATTCTGTAAAAGCAGTTCACTCAATAGCTTGCTTATTCTATAGAAGGAACCAGCAACTGTTCATTAGCCTATCAATAATCCATCAGTCAGTGGCTGTCTTAAAAGAAGCCATTCCGACTTTCAAGAGAACCTTGTCCTTTTTCAAGGTAAACACATTCCTGAAAGCTGTTACCAGATTCCAGCTCTATGATGGCTTGTAACTGACCATTTCCTCTATGCTTTAAGCTTATGTTTGTAATTAATCCTATTACAGCAAAGAGTCAAGTTATTGCTAGATCAACACTTTTATAGTCAGTGTTTAGGAAATGCATAAGAAATTTATTAGAAACTGTTGGTTATTAGCTTTTTATAAATATTTCCCATTGCACATGTTCTTTCCAGTTATGTCTCAGATAAAATGGTTTACATTAAATACTCCACTACAGTTATTTCCATGAGTGCAAAGACTGCAAAACAAATAACAGGGAATAATGCTTTACCTTAAGTTATGAAAGTATCTGCATTTCCTTTCTTTATGTAGTCAAAATGTTGATGTCTAGAGTTATGGGTTTCTTTGGAGAGAGATCATCTGATAAGAGTTTTATGTACAAGATAGATCTTTGCATTTAGATAAATGTGGAGGATTGTCACATTTGGAGCTTTCCAAAATAAAACAGTTTTAGAAGCTGGGGCATTATTTCTTGACCAATTTAACAGTGCCATTTCAAAGCTGTGCACTAAAGGGCACGTCAATCCTCATAGATAGATTTTTATGGGTTTGTTTAACCATCCACCAGTATCTATGACATTATTTGTTTTAGCGCTAAAGGTTACTTCATAACTTCAGCTTCACTCTTGCTCCAGTTGATCTTGGTTTTACTGTTGATTTCAACAGAAGTAGTAGTCTGGGGCTTTACCAGATGTCTGTCTAAGCTTTGCCAATTTGAAGCATGTTTGAATGACAAGTTAAAATGGGAATAGCTTTTTATCTGCCACTGAATTAATGATGTGGACAGAGTATCTGAAGGTATGAGATGCCTGCCTTCCAGCTACCAACAAACTCTTTAGCCTTCAGGGTCAATATGTGACTTAGTGGAGAGAAATATTAAAATTGTCTGGCAGATCCTCTCTAGTACTAAAAGCAGAAGTTGTATATTGATGTGTATTACCTTTGTACTCTGGGAAAATGTGAAAAATAACTGTGTTAACTTGTCATCGTATTCCTTCACCTGAATAACGACTCATTTCTGACTTCTTAAGAGAGGTTTGAGAAGGGGCTAAAGTGAGGAAATAAATCTCTTCGTGTGCTTAGTGATTTTTTTTTGTAATTCAAAACAGGGGAAAAAAGGCCTGAGTAAAAAATTGAATTGTTTGAGAAACAGTAATACTTAAGATTTTCAAACTTACAGTTCTCAAAGATGGCTCTGATGATTTGGTTTGTGTAGAAGTTTGGGAGATGTGAGGTCATCTAATCAAACTTTTCCTGAAATAAAGGCTAGCTTCCCTCCTTCTCATCTTAGGCTATTTCTGGTATTAAGCTGCTGCCCTAAAGAACATGGCCCAATTACATGTTTTGGCTAGTGCTTTAGTAGAGCACAGTAGTTATCCCTTTCATAAGATAATTGCAGTGTCTCCAGCTGAAATGTGAATTGCAAATGGAACAAGAAAGGGGAGGAGTCCAGACAAAAGGGACTGCCAAGGGAGTCAGGCTTTTTTGGGTGTGTAACTTTCCTATCTTTCAAATGTCATTCAAATCACCTGTATTATGTTGGACATGGGACCCAGCATATTAGCAAGGTATTGGAGATTTCTTCCTTTTTTGTCTTCCTTACCTCACCTCTGTAAGGAATAAGAGAATTTTGCATCTGATACTTGTGAAGGAAACAGCAAGAGAAAGTACAGAAATGCTTAGGGCCACTTTATCTCTGCAAGTGGATGCCCATTGTAACCCCCTGCAAGTTTCCACCAACATGCGGGCTCAGTTTCCTCTAACATAGCTGTCTCTAGGCAAGAATCTGCAGCCAGGATTTTTGTACCCAAGCCCTGTTGAACTGGGGATGGGGGTCACTTACAAAATACCTCTTGTCTACCCGAGGACTGAGGCTTGAGAAAGGTAGACTTTTCTCAAAGCCAGAGCTCTTCCTGGAATGCTTTTTAACCATCTCTTCTTAAAGCTAAGAATGGTTCTTTAAGATCATGAGCCAAAAATACTGCCGTCGTCAGGTGGTGTGTGGTGTGCTTTGTGTTACATTACATGCTGGTGGCTCCCTTTGCGAGAAGTCTGTTGTAAAGGACTTAAACTCCTGTCTCTCGCTGCTTAGCGAAGCAGGAAAACTTTGTTCTGGGTCACAGACATTTGCCCTGTGGAGGTTAAGCAGAGGCAAACTGGCTCTGTGTTGCGGAATGTGCGTGTTCCTAGCACTGTGCCAGAAGGTCCGGGAACATGCTGCTGAAAATAGTGTAGGGTGGCAGTGCTGGCTTGCAGAATTCTTCCTGTTCTGCCTGGGTTATTGGAGAAGCAGTCATCCTAGTAAAAGAACAATTATTGTGGTTCATCTTGGATATCTTCAGATAAACTTCTGAACTTTGAAATCTGTTATTTCTATCAGTAAAGAAACTAATTCCCTACAGCAAGGTGAGATGGGCATACTTCATTTCTGAGTACAGTTGAAGTACGCAGCTCAAAGAACATTCTTGTTCCTTTCTCATTTTTTATCAGCAAATCTTGGGGGGGGGAAAGGGTGGAAAAGCCTGGTGTTTAAAGTGTGGCACTCTTCCAAATCTAAGTAATTCTTATTGTTGGTTTGGTTTTTTAAATCCTGCGTGTGCTGTGACAGGTTGGGATGATGCTGACCTCCGCGGAGTTGGGTTCACTCCGCTGAAGGTTATGACGATTTTGTCCCTCTTCGTTCTTGTCTCCTTTCATTACAGGAATTATTTCCCTGCCGTGTCTGACCAGAGCGGGAGCGGCAGCCGGACGGC
Source organism: Steatornis caripensis (assembly GCA_013398225.1). Lineage (NCBI taxonomy): Eukaryota > Metazoa > Chordata > Aves > Caprimulgiformes > Steatornithidae > Steatornis > Steatornis caripensis. The sequence goes on from VZSC01010941.1 coordinate 408,769, forward strand.
GACGGAGAGCGCTGGCCTCGCTCGGCCCCCTCGGGGCCCCGGGCCGCCCTGCTTGCCGCTAGAGGGCGCCCTTGCTTGTGGAATTATTTTGCTCCCACCGGTCACGTACGGGGCCCCTACTTAAAAAGTTCTCTTTAAAAAAAACCAAGCCCAAACCCAAAACACTTCACTTTGCCAAACGGAACCGTTTTCATTAAAATTACTCGTCTGAAATTGTTTGTCAGTTATGATAGAAATATCAATTGTTTCCATAGTAACTTGAAAATAGATGCTTACGAACACAATCTACTAAGCTGGCAGTAAACTAAATTGGGAATAATTTTGGCAATTATACTGAGTTTAGTGGGACTTCTGTGAATTCAATGAAGTGTTAGGTTGAGAAAAATCTGCTCCTTACTGCCTGGTCAGACGGTTCCGGCAGTTGGATATATTGTACTATGTGGGAAACCTGTTTGAATACAACCCAATGCTTCCACTTTGGAGCTGGTGACAGAAATAACAGTGAGAAGAATAAGGTCATGCTTTCAACAAAAGAAAAATAATACATTTTGAAACTTATAGTTAGCAGATGAAAAGGAAGAAAAAAGATTTGTAAATAGCAGACAAATTGAAATCAGAGGCTGACTTTTATTTGCTATATATCTTGCAGTACAAGGAAAGTTTAAGTGCTGTGTCATGGGGAGTGGCAGCCAAAGCTATTTTTCTGTTTCGTTTAATGTCAAGTGTAACCATCTCTTGTGAGTATCTCATGAACATAGCTAGGACTTGTAACACCGTGTGTTGTCCAACAGAGAACACAGCTTTGTCTGTTAAGGGATTTCTTCACTTCCTGATACACCGCTGAGGAAATGGGAGGGAAAACTCACTCCTTAAAGAAGTGTTGAGATTGTCTTCTAGGGAAAAAGAAATAACTTTTTGAAGAGCCCTGTATCTCGTAGCCCTCTTATGTTACTTAGGTGATTTTTATATGGAATAGTTAATCAGAAAATCATTTTGAACTTGAACACTCAAACTAAAATTTTCTGTTTTCATACTGGTCTCATTGGTAAGAGTTAATGAAGACAACCTATTCCATTTTGCAGTTCTATAAACTGAATAAATACTTTGTGGACCTCTCAGTTTAACTCAGAAAATGGAACTAAATGGAAGACAGAGGAAGATTTTGCCTGGTATCCAAGAAAAACACACTTCGCAATAATCCTGGATCTTCTGATTTTTAGCTGTAAGGGAAAACATAACTATTTAAAGTACAGAATAGACTGAGAAGCTTTTTCTGTACTATTCTTAAGTGTAGGAATGTAGTCTGTCACTTAACAGAGACAAAGCACTCTGCTGTCAAACCACTGCACGGGGAAAACTAGAAATCATAGAGTAAAAATAGTGAGGACAAAGGAGGATGATGCAGATTTTTAGATTCTGTTATTGTGTGTGTCCATTTTAAAAAAACAGAATAAGTAACAATTTCAATAATATTTTAAAATACCCCATAGAAACTATATGGCTTATTTCTGGCCGTTAATATCAGCAGATGCTTAAGGTGTCATCCTGAGTGAGCTGTGCTCCTACAGTTCACTAAGAAATGTGACCTTTTGATTCTAGTGTTATAATATGTGATTTTCTGTGAAAATTTTATTTTATTAATATCAGCAGATGCTTAAGGTGTTATCCTGAGTGAGTTATGGTCCTATAGTTCACTAAGAAATGTGATCTTTTGATTCTAGTGTTATGATACGTGATTTGCTGTGAAAATTTTATTTGTAGGTGGGTAGGTTAGCATCACCTCAGTAGGTATAATTTCCAGGGAGTTCAGGTATTGTGGACAGACTTTAAAAAATACAACCTTGTAAGAGAGCTTTACTCCTTCATCTTTTATAAACTATATGAAAATGCGACTAAGACTTATAGAGAGATCTGCTTTTTATCTGGATATTCCAGACAACTTGACTATGTCAGATGGTTTAGATTCTGTACAAGAAAAGCATAGAACTAGTGTAGTAGTGTTTGCAGACTGGCTTCCTAACTACATTCACTAAACAGTGAAGAAGAGCTTTTTTTAACCTGTGTATGGGAACACAGTATGTGTGTTGCTAAGTGTGTCTTACCTTATTAAGCTTTAAAACAATTTGGCTTTTATACAGGAGGGGAAAAAATACCTGAAAGCTTGGGGCCTTTAATTCATTCAGTTTTATTAGCTAAAGCCAGAAACTATCACAATTAATCAAACAAGCTGATTTTGCTCAGTCAATAAAATTACAGTATGTGGATTTGGCACACTGACAATTAAGTGAGCAGCTGGCTTACACTGAGTATATTGATAATCTCAGAAATAAGATGCCCTGGTGGAGGTAAGGTCTCACAACAATAAATATGCTGTTTCCAGATGGAGGAGTAATGAGCCCAGATGCCCTCCAGCATTGCTCCAGCTCACAAATGTTCTACTCTCAGCATTGCCTTTTCCTGTCAAGTGTAGGAACCTCTGGGCCATAGCAGCTCAGCGCTCCTGACAGGAACCATCTAGGCTAATGATGTATGACAAAGGGGTATATAGTAGCTCTGCTGTAACACAAGGGAGGAGGAGAGTTCATTGCCAGTTCTGAGCTGACAGAGAGGGCGAATAGCCTAGCTACAGCACAGCATAAAGATGAGCTAAATCAAATAACAGTTTCCTCCTACTACTGGCAAAAGCTGTATCAAAAGAAGGGTAATGTGACTAGAGGAGATCAATAGAGGGGGGAGTCACAGCTCACAAAATGATTCAGTAATTCTTCAGAAAGAAAATGTGCTGTGCTAGTCCTGAGGACAAGGTAAGGTATAAAATAGAAATAACTACATGAATGTGAAAAGGGTTTTTTTTTCTTTAAGTATTTGCGTGGAGTCTTGCAAAGTTAGAGAGCATGCTCGGAGCATTTTTTTTTTTTTTAATTCCTGCTAGTTGGCCAGCAATGCCTTTTCTTAGTTGTGTATCTCTGCTGAACAAAGATGCAATTACACAGCTGAACTGAATATTGAGTAACTAGGCTGTCTCTCACTTATTAGGTAGACTGTACGAGAACCTCTGTCTCTGGAACTATGCATTAGCCAACAGTTCACGCAGAATATGGTGACATGGGTTGTAGAGTACTTTATAAGCAAAAGATGATTTAGGGGTTTCTAAATTTTGAGTAAAAATCTCATAGAGTTGTGATGTAAAGAGATGAGAAACCATAGCAGACTGCTTTTTTCTAAATTAGGATTTTAATCCCAGTGTCTGCTGCTGTCCTGAACAGCTACAGTGAGCTTCTCAGACCTACGCACTAAGATTCTTGTCAGTTCTACCCAACAGAACAGTAGTGAAGTGATTTAAAATAGTTATCAGGGTAGCTTAAGATGTCTTGCACAACCAGTCTTGCTCCTTTCTCCACTCCTGCCCAATATCACCATGGGTAGTAATAGCAAGATTTACGTCATGTACAATTGTTTTGTCTTATTTTATTCAGCTTTCCTTCCAGTAAAAATAAATCTAATCATTTGTATGTTCTAACCTATAGGTTGCTGATAAATTTATACTAACACTGTTCAGATTGGAATTTTGCTGGAGGTAATAATGGGGAAGGGAAAACTGAGCTTTTTTAGATTTTGCATTTTTACAGTAAGCATGTGAAGGAGTCAGCAGCTAAATGATACTTTTGCTCTTGACTTCAAAGACTGACAGTCTAATTTCTCTATACCAAAGCAAAATTCTAGTTTGAGATGAAGATGTGTTGTATATACCCACCTGAAAGCAAAAATTGGCACTTACGCATCTTATTAATGTTTATTGGCTTAAGTCTTAAAATGTTGCAGTGGTTTAGGCAAAAAGTAATTTTTCCTGTTTTATGCATGAGTAGGGTGAGACAGAAAAGCCGTCTTAAGACTCTTTGTGACGATCACACAGAAAGTCTTTGTAAGAAAAAGGAACTTGGCAAATACTTCCGGTTTCTAGTGCTATTCCGAGCACTTGTCCGTGCTATCTCTTTGTCCTAGCTGGTGAGAATACGTACATACATCGAAGATGCCCCCTTGGCTGCTTCAAGGAAAATGAATAAATTTGATGTATGTACTTTTTAGAACACACACACACAGAGCCCAGAATTGGCCTGTTGCTTCCAACAGGTTCTGAATGAACCAAGCTTATAATGACAATATCAGCTAGAATTCTTTTTGCCAGTTATTCTTAGTCTTGTGGTTGTGATGGGTATGAATGGGATTGTAAACCCGAAAAGAATTTATGCTAAAATTCTGGGGTAAGTTATCCATAACTGCAAAATGAGGGGTTTGTAACTTGGATCAAAAGCCAAAAAGAGGGCTGCCGCCTTTTATGGGGTTGTATAGTTGCAGGAATCAAGGAGTGAGTAGAGTGATGGTTCTGTATCCCCAGGAAACAGTGGTGAACAGCAGGACCAGGTGTATGGCAGTGCAAGGGATAGGCCACCAATTCCGCCTTCTGCTCTTTGTCTCTTATTGCTATACTTGCAGTACTGAATTTTGCCTGCATTGATGAAAAACCTTGAGTTGGTTTCATGCATACCTATATTAGCAGTCATAAGTCAATGCATGAATTTATTAGATACCATGCACAAATTGTCAGTCAAGCTAAACATCCATCAAAATAAAATGAGGACAAAAGAATCCAAAATGCACCAGGTATTTTGCAGTATATAGTTTCATTTTAAATAAATGTACACATTAATGCACATCAGCTTGCTTTAAAAGGCACTGAGATGAGTTTAAAAACAACCCAACCCTCTGAACTGCAGGAAAGAAGAGGAATAGTGCACATAAGAATTCAAGTGTGCAGAAAATTTTAAGTTTTGATTTAAAATTTAAAATTTAGATTTTGATTTTAAAAATCAAAATCTGTAGAGCTACTGGTGTTGTGTGTTAAAACCAGTAAGCAAACCATTTATGATATGCATATATCCCAAAAATTAGCTTTAGATGATATTGTTGATATCTATAGATGTTCATTGTGGCAAAAAGGACCTGCATTTTTAAGAGAGTTAAATATTGTGCCAGTCTGGTATAGCGTCTTTCCTTCTGCTGAAAATACTTTTGAATGTGTTGTTCGTCTAGTTTATTAGTAGACTCTAAATTCTGTGCAGAACCTTAAGCTTTTATTTCAATGCTAAAACATAAATCAAGCTTGGTAGTCTTTTAAATACCAATTTTTAAAAAATCTCAATGTGTTTAATGAGAAGGATTGATGTTATACAGATCAGATACTACATAAAGTGTGGTGTAGGCAACTCACTTGGTAAATATCACAGTTACATTGCAAAAATGCACAAGGATATTAGAATCTAAATTTTTTCTCCTTCACATAAACACGAACTATAATTTTATATAATCTTTTATATATGTAATATAAAACCTAGCTAGTGTCAACTCAATGAGTTTTATGTAATTTAAAGTAGCTCATTAGCTGTTTGATTGTTTGCCTTCATTTCATGGTGTTACTCTGAGCAATGGGAAAATGGCAGAAATCTTACGATCATTTCTGGCATCTGAAGACCCTAGTGACTTTTTGTCTTTGGGAGGGGGGTTAGGAGTAAGATTGTTCTAGAATATTTTTTCTTCTTTTTCTTTTTTCTTCTTACAACAGAAAGTATTTTCAACTTATTTATGTAGAAAATTTGGATTTCATATAAAAATAAGTGTAATTGTGTATTGTAAAGACTCCTCTTGACCATCCTATCAATTTTTAGTTTAGTGAGGAGGTGAAGACTATAGAGATCATGATGATATTTACTTTTCTCCTGAATGTCATATTTTCTTTTAAATACTATGCAATAACCTTTCTTTAGCTGTAGTTTGCTTTGTATGTTAAGGCAAAATTGAGGCCTGAGCAGGAAGTTGACACAAGAGTTACATGCCTCTTAAATTCTGTGTAAACTCCACCTGGTGCATGGGCTTTAGACTGATATTTTGCAGTGTTGAACTTCACCTTTAAGACCTGGTTAAGGCATTCTTAACTTGATATCAGCCACTTGAGAGGAGAGACACTGCTTAATAAGAGTTGAATCAAGCTTCAATTTTTTTTCATGCTGAATTTCTTGAAATTTTGAATAGCAGTTGTAAACAGTAATCTCTATTTTCTTTCTGTTGCAAGACTTTGTTCTCAACATCTGTTACCTCATACATATTTACTGAAAGGGAAAAAGAAAGTGTCATCTTTATGTCCAAGGCTATTGGCATACCAGATCAGGCTACCATTTTGTCTGTCCCTGTGTCCTGTTTGGCGTGATGCCTATAAATGAAGAAAGTTCTGAAGAATGTGTATCCTTAAAGACTGAGTTCAAATAGATAAAATTTGGGGATTTAATTAACATTTGAAATTAAAGCTTTTATAGACTTTGCAATCCAGTTATGTTGATGAGTATTTTAACTTGGACTCTTATCTGTGCTGTCAGTCGGACACGCTTAGTGTGCTTAACTGTTGGTGTTAATTAGTAAGTTCCACAGCTGAATTATCGTATGTTCTTATGAATATAGGCCAATTCTTAAACTGTTTAAGGAGCTTTTCAGTTTTCATGTGTGCTTTTACAATGATGAAACAGGACAAGTTTTTCTGCTGTTGCACTTGCTTTTGTTTATTGCAGTGGGGATTTTCGGTTTAATTTTTGTGTTAGTTTTTGTACCCAAGGCCAGAATTTAGTGCAAAGCTGTATTAGTATTAATTCCAGATAAAAATAGTCTGGAACACAAATCATGTTTTAGTTCACTTAAAGACTCCAGGTTGCCTAATAATAGCTATTATTTTATTGTATTGTCATTATTCAGTGCAGGAAATAAATTTTGTATTATCCTTTAAAAAGCTAGCACAATCATTACAGTGGAGGAATTGTAGCTGGCATGGTCCATCTTAGACCCCAAAAATGTACAAAAATTTCTTTCCAATTTCTTTCTTCTGCAATGATGAACGAGTATAAACGTTGGAAGAAAGGAGCTTGTTTGTTTCATCCTCCATGTAAGCCCCAGGAAACACCAAAGAAAGTAAACTGGTAGCTAAATTGGAATGCAGAGCACTAAGAACTGGGGAACACTATAGAGGTAGAGTACACATAGTAGTTTTGCAGGCAAGAAATTTAATTAAGATGGGGTTTCAGAAGTTTAGACCTGTGCTTGTAGACAGGTACATGTACATGTCTTCTGTGTCATTACAAAGAAAATTGCCTTTAATAGATTTCATAAAATGAGAACAGCAGTGGTGATTGCCGCTTTGGTAAATTTGGTCAAATGCCTGAGTATGAGTATTTGCAAAAATAATTATTTGAAAACAATAACCGAATTTGTGATTCTGACGGTGCTTTTAAAACAGCATTTATGTAGGGCTGTACTGTCTGATCTAACATTGTCTAAATTACAAACAGTCTTGCAGTCTTCCCTGCTCAACATTGTTTCAGAGCAACCTCATTACTCCTATTCTGACCTTTGTCTATAGCTTGGTTCTGAGATAATGTCCTGGAAGGTTTGGTGGCTAATACATCTTTCTGATTTAACAGGATTCCCTCGGTGTTCCAGGCTTTTTTGTTTTTTCTCTGAGCTATCCCAGTGGAACGTGGACACCAACACAGCACGATTTCAGCTGTGTACCAAGATATCCTACACATTCTTCTTACTTCTGCCAGTTTACTGTGGAGAAAAAATATTTGCCCAGTTCACATTGCTTAGTTATTAGGCTCAGTTTGTGAAATCAGCAGCCTTTGGTCTCTTAGAGTTCCAGGCCAAGAATAAAGTAGATAATGCAGATCAGAACTGAAGTGCATGGACAAAATTTGAAGATAAAACTTGTGTAGCACCCATCAGCAATTTGCCTGCTTTGAAATTGTCACTACGTTCATTAGTGCTGAACGTATCCTGCTGATCTGATAGTTGAATAACTGAAGTAAAAATTATGATAAAGCAAAAATCATCCTCTCTAACTTTCTATAAAAAACTAGAGGAGAAAGTGCATCAGTGCTTTGAGTCTGTGTCCTCCTAAGACTGTATGACATCATAGAACAAGAGTTGTTTTTTCTAAGAAAACCAATGTTGGTGATTATAGGAATAGCTTCAGACTATAAATCAAATATATTCAGAAACTGATTAAATCTCTATCGTCTGGACAACTTTATATGTTAAAAGGCAATTCTTATTTGTATAAATATCAGTGATTTAGAATTCAGTCTTCTTGAAGTGACTGCTTCAAGGGAACAGCACGGTCCAATTGCATAGTAGAAGCCTTTCATTTTAGCAGAGGTTAAAAAAAATAATACTACTGTACTGAAAACTACTCATAGAATTGCATCATCCAAGTCTGAGATATCTATAGATAAGTGTTACAATTACCTTCTAGTATATTTATTTTCTGTCTGTTCAAAATCTGAATACATATCCCATATGAGGAAAACAGGTTGACACAAAAAACTGTGATGCAGTATTTTCTATGGCATGCTCAGTTGCTGCACAGGGCTGCTAGGTCATCTGGGAAAGATGGGACAGAAAGGTCTGTTGTGAGCTTGCTTTGCAGTCCTGTCTCTTCTCACTGTGTGCTTTTGAGTAGATTTCTCCAGCTGACTTGCACAGATAATGATTGTTCATGTCTTTCAGCCTGTATGCGGAGTTTGATAGCTGTTGTATTCTTCCTCAGTCTGCTTCAAATCTTTAAAATGTATTTTTCTGGCATCCTGTAAGTTCTAGATCTCCTTTAACTTGAATAAGGCAGGCAGGGGGTACAGCTATTGCTGATAAACTCTTTACTGTCACATGCTTTGTTAGTTCAGCTTCCTTTTTCTCATCTCTGTATTGTTTGTAGCTTATCTGTAAATAATGCTGAATCAAGAAAAAGAAAACATACAAACAGCAATAGGACTGGCTTTCTCCATTTTTGCTTTAGAACATCATATGTATTTTGGGGCTGCTAGTGCTTAGGATACATTGTTTCACGGTGCACAACTTGGGCAGAGGGGATATATGGTGCTTTGTCAAAACAAAGATTGTGATATTCAACTATCAGCTCTAAAGCCTATTGTTTGGAAGCCGGATACAGTAGCACTGAGACAGTTTTGTTTTGTAGGGGTTGTCTAGAAGTAAAATTTTCGAAGTAATAGGGATGGCGAATGTTATATTCTAACTATATTAGAGCAGCATTGATAAAATTTGCTAGAAGTGGCGTGTAGTAGTCCATATTTTGTTTTCATTTAACTGCATTATTTTTACAGGGAAAAAAAGAAAAATCACATCTAGTACCCAGTTTTATGCTGAGAAATAATTCAGGAAGGTGAAGGGGAGGCAGATGGTGTCTGTTCGTAATTTCATTGAGCTATTTATGTAGTTTTAGTACGTAGTACTGAATGAAAAGAGCAGGAGACCCCACAATGTTTACAAATAGTTTTTTACTTTTTGTGCAATTGACAGTAACTATTTTGTTACTTTGATAGTGCATGGGATGTTCTAACAGAACTATAAAACCCAGGAGGAAGTAACAAACTCCTATGACAAAAACAGTACTATGAGCAAACATCACTCTGATACTACTCAAAAAGATAGTAGTCATGTGACTTCTTGCTTGGAGGTGTGGATAAGAGTAGAATAGGATAATGTGTGCCCAAAATGCCTACCGACAAGAGAAGAAAGCCTTGTCCTGTGCCATGCTTCGACCTGTTCTCTGTAGAAGACCCCTCCTGCGAGATTTTCCAGAAGCTGATGGATATGGGTGAAAAGGGTTTTTTTGTTTTGGTTTTGTAATATGCTTTTGCCTAAAGGAGGCACATTATTCCATGATCCTGTGGAAAGCAAGCAAGCAGATTCTTACAGGAGGCATATTTTTCTTATCTAGATGGAGACATTTTATAGAATTACTGAGTAGAATATCTCACTTTTAAGCATGAGATATTGTGAGAGTGAAGAACCTCTAAACTATAAAAAAGCCCCACCAAACTCACCTGTCAGGATCTCTGTGTAGAGTTTACCACTCATAGATATAGCAGATGTATACAGCCCCCATGGTGGGCAGCCACCTGCTTCGTGCAGGCTTAGAGTTCTCTCTGTTGTTTGGTTAGAACACGGAATTATTTTATGAGCACCTGAAATTCAGTGTTTCATTTATTATAAAAACTGTACTTGTTTTTACACAGTTGTTACTTATGTGACCAGATTAATCAAAGACAGTGGACTGCTTACACAAGTAACCGCTCAGCTGAGTAAGTCATAATATATCCCTTATCTCTTGTCAAGCAGTTGGTATCTTCAACTGAAAACTGCTATAGAAACTTAATTACCATAATAAAGACATTAATTAATACACTGTCTTATATTTGAATGTTCTGTCACTAGCAACAAATGTAGAAGGGCTAGAGAATTATTAAAGGATTATTTATACTGGCTTTGATACGCTTCTTTGATTGCTCTTAAAAAAATTTCCTCAAATGCTTCCAATGCTAAAAAATTTTAGAATCTATTATATATTTCGTTTGTTCATCTATCCTCTTGATATTTGCTTTTAAAAAAAAAATCTGTTTTTGAGCCATGTTTTGAAAGGATAGGGATCATCTATGGAGTTTAGAATTTCTGTTCTAGTCCTCTCTTTCTCTGTGAGAGCAAAATGTGTGTGTAGCCTTTTGAGCCTATTGTGGCTCAGGATAAGCAGCAGTGGAGCTTGCAGCCTTTCATCTTCTTTTTTTAATCTGCTTTCATAGCCACAGGTATAAATGAAATCTTTGTTTCCATTTTCTCTAATTTTCTGCTTAGTTTCCATCAAAGCAGCCTCTGCTTGGGGGCTTTAAATAATCCATTACTGTGATGCTTTTTTCTTGAAGTGTTACGGGCTTTGTTTCATCAGGGAATGGTCTGTATGTTTTGTTCAGTATTGTAACCTATAAATTAGTTTCTTGCTGGAACTGCTTCTTTTACTTTCTACCTAGAAGATGACTGGTCACTAAATACAACCATTTCCTGCCTCATAATGTAACAGTTCCAAACCAGTGGTATCCATAAACAGCCTTGTATTTCAGGCTTTTTCTAGCCAGCCCGCCATAGACCTGCTGAACATAACGTGTAGCTGGTGACAGCATGCACAGGCCTGTGCTGAGTGCTGCCTTAGAGGGACTCTCCTATGTGGAAGCATCAGCCCACGGCTATCCCATGATAGTTTGTATGAAGTAGTTAAATGAAATATTTCAATCCAAAGTAAACATTTTTGTAGACATTATCCTCATCCGTAGTCAATATTAGGTATGGGAGGAGAGAAGGGCGCAAGAATGTTTGCATGGGAAAGATCCCAATTAAAATTTCTAATGAGTTTCATATGTAGCAAGTGTTATATACATTTAGTAATCACCCAAATTTACCCAGAGTTCCTGTGCATTAGTTACTTTGACCAGAGTCGAGCTGAATCTGAGCATAAGTTTTAAAAAAAAAAAATCAAGCTGAATAGATCTAAGCCAGGAAAGCGAGAAGCTTCAACTTAATATCGAGTGTAGTAACTAACCCTTGCTGCCATTCTCTGTGACCATTCTAAACTCTATGGAATTGTGTTGATTGAATCAAAATTCAAAGTTACTGCAAAGCCTAGATTTTTGATGAAGCGATAGAGNGGAAAGTGAGAAACTTCAACTTAATATCGAGTGTAGTAACTAACCCTTGCTGCCATTCTCTGTGACCATTCTAAACTCTATGGAATTGTGTTGATTGAATCAAAATTCAAAGTTACTGCAAAGCCTAGATTTTTGATGAAGCGATAGAGGAGTTTGTTCTTTTTCCACCCTTCTCTGTTTTTTGGGAGTTTTGCTTCTGAAAGACAAAGTCAACACAATTCACCTAGCTTTATTAGCCACCTCTGCTCCAGAAGAGATTTTTGTCATTACTGTTGTCCTCCTTTCTGTGTTAAAACAGTTTAATAGTATCTTGTGGCTACACTTTTCTTTGCTATTTCTAGTATCATCCCCATTAGAAGTGAGAGGAACTGTGCCCAAAACCAGATTACATGAGTGTACTCCTGGCCAGGAAATGGCAGTTTAAACAGTAATTTGTTTACAAATGTTTACTCTAGAAGAAGATGAATAATGAACATCACCTGTCTATATGCAGCTGAAAAGCTACTGTCAGTGTAATTCCTATAGCAATTGCAATGTCAGTATTCTGGTTGCAGACAACTTGAAAAAAATCTATCACTAATGTGCTTAGGTATATTTGCAATTTTGTGTATATAGTTACTTCTCTTTTTTTTTATTTAAATGTAATTTACTTACTAAATACACCCCATTTGCTCATATTTCAGGACCTGGGTAAAAGACAAAGTAGAGACAACTTAGAAAAACTGTGATACCTGTGCAGTCAGGATCCTGCTATTGTCTTTGGATACCTTAACACTTTTGTGAAAAGTTGTGTTTACCTCCTTGCTGTTTTGGCTGTTCACTTTGCACAGTTTTAAATCTAATTTTAAATAGATCTTGTGTTAATTACTTCCTCCACTGAGCTGTCTTTTTTTTCTTTAAATTGTAAATTTCCTACCTGTGACTTGTTAAAAGCATCATGCCTTGCATCATGAAAGAGGCACTGTGTTCAGATTTTTTTCAGCTCTTTGTCGCTTATGTGCCACAAAACAGTTGTACTTGTTTTGCAGAACAAACGAGTACTTGTTGAACTTTGCCGAGAAACAGCAGGCAGTAGTCATGTGTATCAAGTGGAAGATGGTTAGCTATTCAGTAACTGGGTAACTTTTGTGTGTTGGTGTTTTATTTCCTTCCCTTCCCTCTAGTTTAGATAAAGGAGTTATTTAGAAGTGATTTTTTTAATACTCGCCTTTGATGTTTTGGTTTTTTCTGCGCTGGAAAAGTAGCTCTGGCAAATTGCCACAATCTTGTTTCTGAGGAAAATATAATGGGAAAAAAATGCAGTTTCTTTTCAGTGATGTGCATGCTGTCTTGTTTCAGGAGTGCAATACAATCTAAAGTTGAAAAGCCTAAGGAGAATCTTTCATGTCTGCTGTAACATTTTGAAGTAAAACCGAATGTTATCAGGAACTAGTATTGTTACACTATTGGAAATGTTCAGGGCAGACAGTTAACCTTTTATAACTGCATTAATGAAATTAATAGACAAATTTGATCACTTGATCTCAAATGACTAAACCAAGAAAACATAGTGAACAATGTCAGAATTGGGAAGAAAATCCATTGCTCTTGACAGAAAAGTTAATTCTCTTTTCAGTCTTGACTACATCAGTATCCCTTTCCGATCAGTATTATCTTATGACTTGATAGTACAGTTGTGTGCTTAAAATTACAGTCCACAACTGTAGACAAAAAAAAGATCTTGAAATTGTTGCAATAGTTGATATAGAAGGGCACATACATAAATGCACCTTTATTCATGACTTTTACTAATTAATTTCTGAGTTCACTAATGTAGTTGGTACAGGAATTATGTACTTGGCTGACTAGACTCTTTATCCATGTTAATGCTGTGACCTATACCGGATATTACTAAAACATTGCATCACTGCAAGTTTTTCCTGTCTGTTCTTTGCTTGTTTATTTGGCCCTCATTGTGCTTTAGCTGGCATCAATGGAAGAACATAAACCTTTCATTTGTATGCTTATCAGGATGTTCTGCTCCCACTCTGGCCACTGTAAGTTGTGATCAGTCTAATGAACTAAGCGAGCTACACAACTTCTGTAAATGAAGTAAGAAGTATTTATCTTGTCTCTCCCCTTGGTCTTGTTAGTAGAATGAGAAATTTAGATATAGTAAATAATTTAGATATAATAAAAAGATTTAGATATAGTAACTAAATTTTCCACAGTCAGAGATGGGAAGAAATCAGTAATGTAATTGTAAAGGGGGCACAACATGCCCTTTTTCTTGATTCATAATTGTCTTGGCCTGCAACTTAAATGTCTGAAATGAACTTTGTAGCAATTCAGTAAACTACTGTCTAGTAAAAGAATTTTCTAAAACCCTGTGTTTTGGTAGGATTGCAATTGAGGCATTATTCCTTCTTCCAGAGTAAGTCAGAATTTAGAGGATTTTTTTTTTATTTTTTCTCTTTCCATCTGAATGAGCTGTGTATCCAGCTTAAAGGATTTATTAAAAGGCTTTTTCTCTTGTTTGTGTTCAGGGTGGGGGGTTGGGGGGCGGAGTTGTTTCTTTGATGTTCACAAGTCTTTCCACATAACTGGATTAAACCCTGGATTAAGCAGAAGCTGTGACAGTAACGTACCCTAATTTGTTTCCCTAAAGATTGATGTGTCGGGTTATTCAAGCTGACCTCTCTCTTCAATTGTTTGAACATCTTTAATTTCTATATATCCATATATTATTAATCTTTAATGGTGATAGTAAGCTGCTAATAAAACAGGAAATACTGAACTCCTTTGCTGGATTTTCCACAATAACCTTCTTTCTCTCCTGTGTATATACTTTTTTAAGTTTAAGTTGTCCAAGATGAAAATACCTGTATTTTAAATTCTTTGTGTAGGTTCTTACAGGGTTGCTGAATAACTGTTTGTCTCCCCTATTTGCTGTAGATATTAATGGGTTAGTATTTTAAATAATTGTTACAGGAACATAATATTGTACTTTCTGATGTTTGAGTTTGAATATGAATTGTTATCTGCATGAAGATAGAAGAGAGCAGTAGTCTCTGAGCTTTTGGTCAGATGGAGTGGAGGACAAGGTTATAAAGTAGTTCCACAATCAACAGCTTTAATGGATGTTAATTCTGTAGGAAAAAGCTTTGGCCTGCCAAACCTTCAGTCTGAGGTTTATGTTTTGTTACTATTTGAGTTAACACTGATATTTGTTTAGACATGCTGTGTATGGACATTACTGGATACAGGGCCCTTTTGATGAGGAAATAGGTTTAGCTATTTTTTTCAATGTTTGTTGTAGCAAACTAAAGAGAACAATATTCTTGAATAATCAGATTTGTCTGTGCTTAAGGGTTATTTTGCACTAGAAACAAAGAACTTGGTTTTTGGTCTATGTTATGCACCATCAGGATCATGAGTGATGTGAATATCTCTGCAGCCTACTGTTTGAGTGTAAAACCTTCAGTGATGTCAGTATAGGAAAATTTGATCATTAGATGGGTGATAAACTTCACTAGCAGTAAATGACACAAATCTTGCAGTAGAAGAGTGAAAATTCACTAGCAATAAATGAGACAAATGTTGCAGTAGAAGAGTGCATTGTCTCAATAATGCTGTAGGTTTTTTTGAGCTCTAGAAAAGTAAACCTATTTCCAATTTTCAGCTTTATATTGGCATTAGAGAGACATGAGTTATGCCTTGGGATACATATACAATTGAATTTTTCACCACTTTGTAGACTGTCATTGTGTAATATCTGTTCTGATACTTTCGTAACTTAACCTTTCCTTTTTTTATAATTTCCTACCTAGCTTTTCCCTTTCTGAAAGGGTTTATGACAAAGATTTTTCTTTCATAATCCTTTTTAAAAATAATAAAAATAAGCATTAGATCAGATGTGGCATTTTGCTTATATAGCTTGGCTGCTGGGAACAGAGAGAACCTGGTTTAATTTAATATGCTAAGTCATCTTTCAATTCTTTGATTCTAGGCATTAGCCATTAATATTCATACAAAGTCTTCCTTAAAAAGAAAAAAAATCAATAAGCACATCTGACCTTAGTAACAGGGGTTTGCTGTTAATCAATAAGATCACTAATGTAATGTATTGCCCTTCAAAATAGCACTCCAGATGTTTGGGTCTGTCTCAAAATCTTCCAACTTGAGTGTGGATTAGTGTTGAAAAGTATTTCAGTATGTTCAATGAAGCCAATGTCTGTTCTTCATAGAGGATTCAGATCTAGTTCCCTAGGAGACTGTACATTTTTTTTGATCCTCTTCAGTAAAACAGAGCTGACATACATCCCACTTCACAATCAGACATCCTAGGATGTAAAGCTATACTGGACAACATAGGTAACGTTCCATGCTGGGCGGAAGGAAAAAAAAAAGTGGGGAAAAAGGAGAAAAATAACTGTATTTTACTGTTTTATTTTTCCTTCTTGGAAAGATTGGACAACTAGATAGTTATAAGTCAATCCTCTCTATATCTAGCTATGTGAACCCCAAAAGATCTGCAGAAAATCCTGCTTCCAAAGCTATGGATCCTGAGACAGATTTATTGTCTTTCACGATATTCCCTTCTCTGATGCTGTAGCTGACTGGGCAGGCCCTTGATTTCTGGTTGCTTATCCACCGAATCTGGTGGGCTTTATATTAGACCCTAGAATTTGACTCCCGTCTGAGAGGGAATCAAAGCCATGTATTTTTATTTTCCCCTGGAAACATCATATTGAGTATTTCTGTTAGGTTGGCCTAGGGGCCCACAGGCAAGTTTGCCATTCATTTAATGTATTCTCCCATCATTACTTAAAGTGCTTCCATGATGAAAGAAGGGAAGATAGCCTCACAGGCAAGAAGAAGACTAGTTATTACGTTTTCAAACATAAGGCAGACAATTTCTGCTTTGAGATCGGCTTGGCTTTCTGCCGGTTCCTGCAGTCATTGCAAATTGCTCTTTGTAGCTCAACAGGGCAATGAAATAATCTGCATTTTCTTGCAAATTTATATAAATAATTTTTCATTATACTCTAAATCTGAAGTGACTGTCCCATATCTTTCAGGTTTTTGGCAATATTGATTTTTGTGTAGTCCTACAATAAGTAGAACCTCCAGTTCTGATTCAAATAAAACTGAATTCAATTACGTATTTTTCCCTTAGTCCTTGTTTGATTACCGTGGGTATTTTTGTTTGTTTTTAAATGATGCACCATCTTTTTAGGATTAGGAAAATCAAGGTAGAAATATCTCCTACACTCTTTCTACTTCTCATCAATGTTCCACTAAGCCTTGAGGGCTGCTTGTTACTTTGAGTTCCGTGTTTGATACTATTGCTAAAGAACAGTTAGTAGCCTTTATTTGTGTTCTGAGGGGAGGAGAGAGTGCTGAAAAAGTGGTTTTGTGCTTTTTATGTCTCTTGTTGAGCCAACTGTATTTGCCAACTGTACTGCAGTAGTGTTAAAGGTGGTGCTGAAATGTTGTCATTAAACCCTGATGCTACACATCTAGCAACTTGTTGTAATGTAAACTGTTCCATGAATGTATGCAATGCAGCTTTTGATACTTTTATAAACTGACATGAAAACCAGGTATTTCATAAGTTTAAGCACAGTAATGCAATATTTAAACATACCTGTTATAGCTCTTTGTGAGCAAGAAATCCACATGCTTACTTTAGAGAATGCTTTATCTTTTGATGTTAATAATTAAAGGAAAGTTGGAACTGCAATTAAAAAAAACCCAAACAAACTTACCATGTGTGTTCTAAGAATAAGAAATAATTCATGTTTGGGTTCTGCTAGTTCTAGTAAAGGATGTGTTTTCCTTATGCTAAGGTCTTTCTGTGCTCCTACTCTGATGTGGAAAGTGCAGTACAGTAAAGCTTTCCAAGTTTGTAGCTTTATTAGTTCTGGATCTTAAAGGCAAATCACTTAGTTTTCTGTTATTACTACTCCTCTTGCACAGATTTAAGATTCGAGTGCTTGTATTCAAATTTGTCAAAACAGCCATGAAAGCAGAAATGTCTGGGAGAATATGATAACCTTAGGAGTCATACAGAGCTCTAAATGTTACCTAATTTATGAGATTATTTTAAGCATCCATTACTTTTTGATTTGTTTACCATACACCTGAATTTTACATAGATATTTTGTGCTGTTCTTACATATTCCAGAATTGCCTTCACTGTTAAGGATAAAACTTGATGACAGAAGATAAAATGACATGTGCAGAATCTTCTGCCTCTGGTAAGTGCAAAACAAACAACTTTACTAGATCTCTTTGTTTTTCATTACTACAGAAAAACTAAAATTATTTTGCTTTGCCTCAGGCCTTCGATTGCTCTGTTGGGTTATTAAACATACAGTGGAGAGCCAGTAATGAGTGGTATTGCTTATGTACCTTGTCTGTTTTTTCTTTATAAACAGAAGATTCGTTACAATGTTTAAGAGACTTGGGATTTATTGACTTGTCTTTCTAAGAACCTCTTATTCTCATAATTGCTTTCAAGAGTATTTTCCTGCGTTTTTTCACCCCCATTAATCACAGAATAATCTTTTAATATAATAATCAGTAGTACTTGAGAATGCTATCCAGTAAACTCAATACTAACAGCCAGCTTCTTCCAAATTATTAGGAATACTGAGGGTGTTTACTGAAGTGGGGGAACCTAACATATTGGTTAAGTAGAATTGTGTGCTTTATTACCTTGAGAGTAATTTGAGTGTGTTGAAGGGTGAGTTAAACATGTATCAGAAATGTCTAGTAGTTAGTATTTTATTGTCTCCCATTCTGTACTTAAAACAAAGAATTCTTTAATTTTCAACTCCCCTCCTATCTCTGCAAATAGCTTTTTAAATTTTTGTACAATTTGATGTGCTTTGCCAGTGGAACTGAAAGGAAGCTTAAGCTCTGCATTCCCACGTTATTCACAGGAGAATGTAGTAGTTATTAAAGACAATTGTTAGAGCAAACAGAGTTAGGGCAAACAAAACCTTCTCACACAAAGAACACATGCCCTTTTAATTCTGATACTACTTCCCCATAAAATACTAAACCTCGAGTATTAAAACATTGATGTACTCTGATTCAGTTTAGCCATATTCATCTGAGGTTAAGGAGATAATACTGTGAGCTTTGTGTTTTCCTTGTAGTCTCTTACTTTTCAGGTGAAAAATAAACTGCAGTATAAATGCAGAAATTAACTTAATGCTTAAACTCTGGAAAGCTATGGTTTAATGACAAATACTTCAACAATATAATTCTTGCTCCTAAATACATCTGGAAGGAAGACAGAAACAACTATTATGTAGGTGATAATGTACTTTGAGGCTAACAATAAGATATAAATAATATGCTTATATTTCTATATATAAATCAGTAAAATAATGAAATAAGATTTAAAACTTGAAAGATGCCTGGGAAATCTTTGTTTGGGAGGAGAAGTAGTTGTTCAGAGAAGATAGTATGATGTGCGTTCTTTAAGTACACTGGCAGCATTGACAGCTCTTTCAATTCAGAAGGCATGATTCAGATTCCCAAACAGCAAATTATTTTGAGTTTTGAGGTGTGTAGGTCTTAGGTACCTATTACTTGGTTTATTATAATACTTTATTTTTTCTTGAACAGAATTTGACATAAATTTTTCGTCCTTCTCCAGTATAGAAGCTATTACCATAAATGATGTGATGGTAATGGAAAGACATACAAAGACATCAACTTCTTAGTTTGTTTCTTCCTGAGCCCGGCTCTGTAAGAGCAGACTTACAAAAACTAAGCTGTTTTATCTGGTATACGGTAGATTATGTTCAAAAGCTTGATAAGAGGGAACGAGTTGACAATTGCCAATGACCGTTGTTGGTGTTGATCTATGAAACAGATGGAAAACAGGTTTTTGTTAAGCTGATTCTGTAAAAAGGACTGTAGCAAAGGAATTTGAATGTGAAAATATACCTGCAATTCCACGGTGATACAGAACCACATATTAAGAGTACATTGACGTGTGATT
The DNA here is from genome assembly GCA_013398225.1 of Steatornis caripensis. Lineage (NCBI taxonomy): Eukaryota > Metazoa > Chordata > Aves > Caprimulgiformes > Steatornithidae > Steatornis > Steatornis caripensis. The sequence goes on from VZSC01010941.1 coordinate 428,362, forward strand.
TATTTCTGTATTTATTGGGGGGATTTATCCTATACAGAGATGGTTCTATCATTCTGTGGTCGTTGGAAACCACAGGAACAGAAGTCTTAAACATAGTAGCTTTTATATTGTTAGATTGAAATATGTGCTATAAATACTCATTTTCAAAGCATTACTCAACTCAGAGTTTATTTTAAAATCCTTTCTCCTATTATAATTAATATTCAGTTGTAACACTGTGATCTCAAATAATGTACAATCAGCTTATCTTTCAGGCTGACGTAGATTAAGAAGCTTGTTTTGGTAAACAGTCTACAGACCTTCTGAGCGGTCATAGGGCTCATACATAAACTTTGAAATAAGGAGGACACGTAAAAGTAAACGAATTTGACTGGGTTTTACTGTGACCAGATATATAGAGGCTGACCATACAGGAAGATCAAACTGTAGATACGTTTCAGTATATCCACATGAATTAAGTTATTCCATTTCAAGCAGTAGTTTACTCTTGGCTTTTCAGGTATAGTGCGAAGATCTTTATTACTTTTGCTTTTGGCAGCCTTTTAGATAAAGGATTATACTTTAATAGTTTGCAAACTTAAATGTTATGATCACTGATATAAGAATCTTCTTATTTAAGGACTAAATTGATTTGAAACTAAGGCAAGCCTTGTTTCCTCATTTAGCAGGAGATTTGCTGCTAATGTACAGAATTCTCTGTACCCAGTAAAAAACAAAACAAAGTGTATTTTAATGACTTAAAAATTCTGTGAAGTATTCACATGACACTTCTTGTAAGTCAATGACAGCTCTTTCATAACCTTTCGTTGTATTGGTTTAGTAAAAATACAGTAACTGTTATAATATGCCATTATAATTTGTATGCACTGAGAGCTGTGTTGTCTATAGCAAACAAGAGAATACCATCCATTTTAAGTACAAATTAGTATTTCTGTGATTACCAAAACATTTCAGAGTCAGTATCAGTGTTAAGTCTGAGTTTCCTATATGACTGTCATTGTATCTGTAAATGCAGATGTCTCCTTACAGAACTCTCAAGAGTTATGGTTCTCACTTTTATTTTTGTGTTGGCTGTAGGTTTAGTTCCACAACTAACTTTTATCCACAACAAATCCTTCTCCATGTTAGACAGTTTGATGTCTAAGCTACTGTGATAAAAGAAAGAAATTAATTATAAATACCAAAAAGCAGTTAATGCTGTTGGCCTCTTCCTGGTCAATGCACGTCTAGGGAACATATCTTTGCTTATGTGCATTCAGTGTTAACAGAGGATTTCTAGGATATTCCTAGAAATGTATGGATTTAAGATGGAGACAATGGAAACACGCGAATGGTACTTAGATATTGCAACAGTATGAAAGGTGGTGGTTTTTGCTAACACCAAAAAAAAGACCACAACATTAACTCAAACTAGATTGAGACTGCAAAACCAATACTAGATTCTTTTGCTGAAAATGTCATGGTTTTGCACTCTGAGTAATAATACCAAGCAGTCCACTCAGACAGTTTTCCCTCTGTAGTGAAGGCAATTTGATTATACTGGAAGTGTAATTATGGCTCTAATAGTTACCACCCATTTCTTAAAAGCACAGCTAAGTAACTGAACCCAACATTACAATGAGATGTATAGACATATTATTTTTCAAACACATCATGCACAAGTTTTCCTTGCAGATTTTTAAGTTCAATGTTAATTTCACCTTGTTTCTAATAAAACAAGCACTAATATTTCATTTTTCTGCCTTTACTATTTATGGAAGCCTATAGAAATTATTATCCCTTTGGGTTTCTCTTTCAGAGATCTGTTCAAGTGTACAGCTATTGCCACAGTAAAGGTTGGGTCTGCTATTACAGAAATACTGAAAAGCTCCCTCCAGGAGAGTTTTTGCTCTGTATTGGGAATCGGAAGCATAAGTTAACTAGGCAGGAGTATCTTGTCTTTATTTATGCTAAAGGAAAAAAAAAACAGATTAGAAAGCAAGGAAGCAGAGAAAGCGATGCTTGCAGAGTTGGGATTGGGGATATTGGAAAAAGTTATGCACAGAAGATGTGACTAGTTATGGGAGCTCACCTATATGCTCTGGGGTAGCCAAAAGGCAGCCGTGTTCTGACATGGAATCAAAATGTTACAACTGAGACTGGAATATTATTCCGGCCAATTGGGAACTTCTTCAACAGAGCTTTTCCCCTTTTCTCCACGGAGTTGGGCTTTGCAGGCTGGCTATTTGTTTTATTACTACAGGTTTACTGTTCAAAGACAACATAACTTAGGAGAGAATAGGGGATCACATGATTTTTATCACACGGACAAATATACCTTAAAAAGAAAACTTAATAATGCAAACCTAACACTTACAAGAGTTATATGGACAAAAATGATCTGTGTAAAACTACTATTACTTGTTAAAAGTATCTGGAACTAATAGACTGTCACAAATAACATTCTGTATCGTATAGGTCATGGTGAGATACTTATTACCAAAATCACTGAGAACTAAATGAAATCTGTCATGAAATGTTTTAATTAAATATTCAAAAAATTTCAAGTTAAAATTAACTAGATTTTTTTAAATACTTACCTTTTGCATTAAGTGCATCTAAAAATAATGCCAATTTTCATTCTTTCGAATTGAAATACTTTCTGGGACCAGCACAAAAATTAACACTAGGATACAGCCTTACGGGTCTGATCTATGAGTTTCTGACTAAGTTCTTCCTAGACATCAGACAAGAATTAATGTTGAATTTGGGAAGTGTTGAAGATACTCAGTTCCCCTCTTCCTGACCGCCTCCCCCCAACTTCTTACATCTAAGCATTTGGGAAAAAAAAAAATTTGTCATTCTAATTAAAATCTGTGATTACAGCTGTTGTTCATCTTTTATTTTAAAGAAAAGCTTTTTCAGTTGCTAGAGTTGTTTGGTTTTTTTCTACTATTTAACAAACATTATGGCTTTACATGGAGGCTATGCCCAGTGCAAGCTGGTAGGTCACCTTTAGTGAAAGGTTTCCCATAAACAAAATACCAGAATAAACCCAAACAAACCAGGGAATAAAAGGTAGGCTAATGTGGATGTCCTGTTAAGTACTCTTGGCAAATTGTGATGTACACAGAAGCTACTGCATGATATTCAGAGCTGCTGTACAGGTACTAGATTTTGATTTAATAAATCATCTGTACAGTATCAAACTATATAAAACTGTAAAAACCACAATGAGAATTATTATTTTTTAAAAAATTTTCTATATTGTACAAATTCTAAAATTAGGTCCAAACCAGCATTAAAAAAAGGTATGAAACATGCAATTTTGCAAGTGGAAACACATGGCACAAGAAGGTTTCCATAAGGGTTAATAAGAGTTGCTTTGAGATTTCTCTTTGTTTCCAGTATCTTCATATACCTGGTAATCACGTGGACTTTCGAGCAGTTCTCTTCAGGCAAGTAGGACATGAGCTAAAAGTATCACTGATTTCAGTAGGGAAGATTGGCTGCGATAAGGAGTAAAAGGCTATTTTAAGAGACAAATGTACAGTACAGTCTATTTATGTAAATACTTGGAAAACGCAGGAACAAAATTGTTTTCTAACTACAGAGCTGTGAAATCAGTGAGCCATATGGATCTCTAATACACGGCAGAGTATTTTAAAATCCTAAACCTTCTTGAAAGAAAACTGTTGTAAGTCTGCATCTAGAATAACATGAGTATGTACTTGCTTTAACCAAAAGCTGCAAAGATTACATATTTCCAAATGTACTAAAATTAATATAAAACTCAGTATTTTTAAAAGGCAGTAATCCTTTACACTTATTTCTCACAAAGCATAGAGTCAGGAACAGATACTTAAAGGCAATATAAATGCTAGGCAAGATGAAACAGATGGCTGTAACATAATTCTTGAGTCTTAACTGGCACTTAACACTAACTCTACTTTCAATTTGACAAACACAGTAAGACACCTATGTTGACATACAGGTGGTGCACTTAACAACTTTTATTTGTATAACTGAGGTACTAAAAATGTCTTGAAAAGCAGACATCTAAAGAAGAGAAAACGATGTGAGGAAGAGAATAGTAGTCATTGTTTTCAGTGTTCAATTAGTAGTTGTTGTTTCTTTCTTCCAATATCCTTAACTTGCAATTTCCATGCAAAGTCTCTGTCTTACTCCTGCACTAGATAGGTAGCTTGGGAAGACGGAAGGAAATCCACGATTTTTCAGCAAGAATTAGCTAAGAAGACTTTGTTCTTTTCAAATGAAGTATAATAAGCTAAAAGTGCGTGCATCTCACACGCTGCCTATAGTACGCTTATAATATATACACTTGTCATTATACACAAGCATCTTGTATATACACAGATACCACCTTCACTGGGAAATTAAAAGTCAATAGATAATGAACCTTGTGCCGTATCTTCTCTTCCTCTAACATAGATTTCACACGGAATCTCCTCCATCACCCTGTCTTCTATGACTTGCTCAGGGCAGTCATGTGCTTGTTTGAAAGTGTAGCTACTTTTCTTGAATGTGCTATTAAATGTTTTCATTGGCTGAGGCTGCACAAAATCATTGCGAAAGGGAAGTTCCATGGAGCTGAGGTTTGTCCTGCTTTGTTTTATATTAGAAGCCTGGGAGCCACAGTGGTGATCATGAATGCATCTGGAAGCTGTTGAAGGGCGCCTCATTTTCTGATAGTTTTCAAGTTCATCTGATAAATCTGCCAAATCTGCAGAGATCTCTTTGTCCCTTAGTGAAAATAGTTCATAATGTGGAGGATCAAATACTTCCTGGAAACCAGTTTTATTGAAAGCAGTCTTGCAAGCCATAACCTTTTTGCGAGGTTGCTTTACTTGTACTAGAACTGAAATGATGAGAAGAACTAAAACTATTCCTGATGTGATTCCAATGATTGTTCCATGAGTTTTGGTGATTTGTTCAAACAATCCAGTTTTCTTCTTTTCTGCAAAGCAAAAATGAGGATTATACGTCTTTTATTTCCTGCATTCTTGATCGTGTATTAAAACAAAGCAAGCTGTATTGTGATTGCCATTTAAGTGCTGTATGAAATTACTTAATGGCACTGGAGACTACACCTGTATTTTCAATGGGATTTATCATGCTGGATCTGTGCATTTGTTCAGCAAGTCTGATTCCCTGTCTGCATTAGTGGCTACCGTATGATAGTTCAGTGGCAGGTGGAACTCTGTGGCCAGCGCATGCTGACCCAGCTGGGATGTGGCTTCAGTCCTGAACCTATACTGCTCAGTTTATTTTCCAAAATCCACAAGTTAAATAGTTTATACAGCTACAGATGATGCTTCTCTTACCATGGTTTGCTCCTGCTGCTAACATTCCCACTGACTTCAGTAGAAGGAAACCTAGAATTAAAATCTAGTTCTTCTTTAAAAGTGAAATATTATCATAGTAATGATGTAAGATTGACCGTACTATTTGTTTTCACATCTCTTGGAAACTCAATGACTGTGTCTATTGTGTAAGTATGTTATACCTATTTCAACACTGGGATGTTTAGCATAGGTATGTTTCAGTTTTAACAGTTCAGTAATCAAGTCAGTTGGAAAAAAGAAAGGGGGAGAGAGGTGAGGGGGAACCAACCAACCCAAATCATATGGCAGTTTTGGCTAGTACTTCACATGAAAACACACAAGATGGCAGCATCAGAACAAGATGGTTTTCCATACCTGAAATTCTTATTTGAAGATTAAAATTTACCAGTTGGATTTCTGTTCTGTAAAGGTACTTGTCCTAGGGGACTAAAAGAATTCTACACTGGACACTCCACAACATCTGCTAGTCAGGGAGAAAAGCATTTAAGACTATGTAGAAGAAAAAGTAGTAGCCTAAATGTTGCATATTATTTTCAGATATGTGGCTGCTGGCATCTGGATATGTATGTTATGCACCTAACTGCTCCACACACAGTGCATGGAAAGAGTTATATACCATCACACGCTATTCGAAACAATCTATACGCTGAACAGAGAGTCCCAGGGAACTGGCTAATAGAAGTTATGTCTGAAATACTGTTCCACTTCTTAGACTGTTTACTCTTGAGTTACATGCATACCTTTAATGTGAAGGAGGATATCTCCCCTTGTCCTGCCTAGCTTAGATCTCTTAGCATACTTTGTGCTATGGCAGTTCTCTCATCCGCATCTAGCTTTCTTAATCCTTGGAAGATATTCTAATCAAAAAGTTGTTAGGCAAAAGATGCTGTCTTCTCCAGTCTCTTAAAAGAAATTGCATACAACTGCTTTTCTATCAATTTTCGTGTCACTGGGCTTAGGCATAAGGTAAGTCACAATACGCTCACACTGAGGTGGTTACCGACGTGAACTAAATGAGAAATCTGGGTGCCTGCAGGAATTGAGCACAATTGTGAGAAGCTTTCTTTTTAAGGCTAGATATTGCTCATTTGGTTACACCAGTTTCCCTTCAGTTTACCTTAGTGGGCAACACGGATCCAGTCTTTAGCTGTCTCTTACCTACTGTGCAAGTATTAAAGCAGAATTCAGATTGTATTCAACATAAAACACGGTAGGTTATTCAGCACTAGATACAGCAATTTACAAATACTGGGAAAGACACTTTATTCACTTTGCGATACAGTTCTTATTGAATTCATTTTTTAAATATTGCGGTACGTGAGTGAAGTGGGGATTCTAGGCAAGATTCTAGAAAGTACCTGCTAAAGATGGGAAAGATCTAGAAATTGCACTTAAGAGGGAACACTGAATTTATCAAAGCTAAGGATTGTTTAGAGGAAGCTTACTTCTACATTGAATACTTGGGAGTTACGGATCAGTTTTTTTAACTGGAAAGCTTCCACAATATACCTTGCATTAGAGTATTAGTGGTGTGAATTTTTTTGTTTGCTGCAAATGCAATTTCAAAGTAGTTTAATATTTACTTACTAAAAAAATTTAAGTTGGATTTTTGTGTTGAAAAGCCATTTTTTTTTCAAGATTTTCTGTAGAGAAGGTTTTGATGCTTCCTGCAGGGTCAATTTCTCTTTGAACAGGAGTATATATTTAAATCCTTCAGGAGTTTGTGTTCAGAACTATTTGTGCCATTCTATTTGTCAAAAACCACCAAGCTCAAGTTTGTTGTTTTACTGTTTTCTTTTAGCAAGAAAAATTGATGACCTTAAACTCGTTTCATTCCAACTGTGAAAATTCAGTTATTGTTGAAGCACAGGTGTCCTGGTTTGACCAAATGCAGTATTCCATCCCACACACATCATGCTCAGTATAAAGGTGAGGGATCAGAAGGGTCCTTCCTCCTCCTTTTATGCCCAGGGGCCAGAGGACACTGATGGGTTTTAATGGCCCTAAGCAGCCTCACCTGGTGCTTCCACCCACACCAAGGCCCAGGAGCCTATTTAAGCCCAGCACGGGGCTGTTAGTAGAAGTCTTAGTGAAGTTGCAGGATACTGCTTTGCAGCTCTGCCCAGCACCTTGCTCAAGCATCAGAGGACTCCTCTGCCTGATTATTCTGCCTTCACTCCTGATCCTGATTCTGCTTTCAATTCCTGTATCCAATTCCTGCCTGCTGCTGAGTATAGTCTGGGACTTTCTTGGGATGTGCCCCGCAGTGCCCAGGTGATGTATTCATCATTGGGGAGGGGGGAGCTCGATATCGGTTTCGCACATATTTGTATATATTTCATTATTATTCTTCCTATTATTATAATACCTTATTATTGTAGTTAGACTAAAGCTGTTTTAACTTTTCCAACCCGCCTCTTTCCCTTTTCTTTTTCCCACATTCAAAGAGTGTCTGTTGTCCATTTAATAGCCAGCCCAGCTTTAAATCATAACAGGTGAATATATTTGTGCTTTAGCAGAATAACAATTGTCTCAAATGGTGAGAATTTTTCTACAAAACCTGATATTGAAGCAAGTCTTTGCCGTAGTTGTGATGGTTTAAACAATACTCCCCTTCCCCATATTCTACAAGCAGTGCTTTACATGTGTCTGTTTTCCACAAGCAATGACTTCTTGCTTCCTAACAATTCCTCCTTCCTCCCACCCTTTCTCACACCATATGCAGCAGTTGCATTTACTCTGAGACAGTCTGTAATTAACAACTCAAAATTGTATTCGTCTTTGAAGATTGTTGCCTCTATTTGAGTCCTGAGAGACTTTTTGGGCTTGAAGGCTTGTCTTTTTCCAGCTCTATATTTTTTCTCTAATAAAAGGTATTACCTGTCCCTATGATCCTTGCTTCATTTAAAATTTAGAAATGGATAGGATGCAGCCTGGCAAATACTGAATTCTATTTCCTATTAAGCCAACATCCTTTTAAAATATGAAGTATATGCTGAAGAGGAAAAAATTTAATTATAAAGCAATAAGATCAATATTCAGGATGCTTACACGTCTCCTGAGTTTAAATTAAAAATTTGGAAGACCTTCTTAAGATTCATACAATAGCTGTCTTCAGCATATTTCCAAGAAAAAGACATTTTGTGACCTCCTTGAAACGCAAACTGACCAGCCTAGCTCATAAAGGCTACGCTTTACACTACATTCACCTCTGCAGTGATTTTCATCCCAAGGGTATGCACAGTTTTGAATGCCATTGCAGACTAAAGAGTTATTGATGCACATGTTGCTATGGCAGAAGTAAGTGTTGCCTGAGCAGGGAGCTGCAGGAGGGAAGAGAAAGAAAACATTAGGAATTTTCAGTAATCAATGCATTGCAATAAAACTAGTAAATTCCTGTTATTTTTTTAACATGCAGGCTCATTCTTTATCTCCGTTTCAAACACAACCACTTCTCCACACATCACTAATTATCGAATGATCTACTCTCTTCATGTGCTTGCTTTCAGGTGTAAAAAAAATTCTTGCTCAAAATGGGTAGCATATAGAGACAGTCACACAACACAGATAATGGAAGAAGGCTTTAATACCCGTCTTAAAAAACTTAATACTTAAAAATCACATGCTCAGAATCAATTGTATATTTATTCAATCTGCCGTGCATGTGCTATGTAGATGGTATAGCTGGTTGTGAAGCAGTTCCTGAACCTCTGCATTTTGGAACCCATTAATATCTTACGGCAAATCAGATTTTGGCTTGTGGAGGGACTGGTTCAGTAACTGCAAGAGATTTCAGTAACTGGAAGCATCCAAGTCTTTCCTGCTTTTAGATCCTCCTATTAGAGCTAATGCAGGGATTAAGAGAGAGTACAGTTTAGCTTTTCATCTATCTATCTGGCTATATATAGTTAGAAATTTGAAGAAATAAACCAACTAGAAAGTTGTTCTAAAGATTTTATGTTTCCGTGAATATTTGTTATAGCTCCTTGACATTAGACAAACATACTTTAAAAATAATAATAATTCTTTTCAGGATGTTGTATAATATTCATAGGGAATCTTTAGGAATTCAGGGCACTAGACAAGAAATTGATTTTCCCTTTTCTCTGTGTCAATAATGTGGTATTTTTATGATAGAAATGTCTATTATTAATGGAGCCAGTTATATATTAAACAGCAAAGACGTGTGATAGACATTCTACTATTTAGCTTCATAGAAAGAATTTATTCTTGAGCAGCCTAGATTCTTTGAAACATAATGCGAAACCCAAAGGGTCGAGCAGAGGAGGGTGACTAGTCCTGAATACAGTGTGTTTGTTGCTTAGGCCTTCTGCTAGGCTTCAGAGTCTCAGTGACAAAAAGGAGTTTTGCCTAAGAGAAAAGAAAATTCAAACCTTTAATTCTGAACTTGCATCCTCTAAATCTAATATGCGTTGCATTCCCATTTCGTACTGCACTGAATTTTGGTACCCTATGCTTGTTGGTTTTAAGCTTTTGTATTAATGTCCTGTTACTGCTTGACCCCTGGCAACCTAGCAAGAAGTTCCGTATAGGAAGTTTGTGCTTTAATTGTAGTGCATTGTTTAAACAGAATGGCTTAAAAAGGCTATGTACGTAATAGGCTACAACATCTACTAAAACATTTCTGACTGTGAGATAAAGGAGGGTCTATGAAATTAATTTCTGGAGTGGTTGTTATGGATCCATGTGTATCTGCTGGTGTTTCAATATGGATCTGTAATTAGGAAGCACAGAGGAAGAATTATGTTGTAAGACACATTCCCTTTCTGATATCCCTGAACAGTTGAATTTTCTCATGTTTTTGTATTTTTGGATGATACATTCTGCTGCTGCTTCTCCATCTGCCAGCACAGTCTCTATTTTACATTCCTGTGTGGTCTCTTTAACATTTTGGGGGGACGGCTTTTGTTCACAAGCTCATAAAGATATGGGACAAATGGACTTCATTTTCCTTTTCTTTGTTACTTGGGGAGTACAAACTCTGAAAGTCACAATGATTGACCGGATCCAGTCCAGGACTTCAAGGATATAGCTGGACTCTTCCACTAAGAGCTGCCTAAGACTGGTGCAATGTTCGCAGTGTTCTTTACATCCAGCATTATTCATGTATTGAATCAAACCAGAAATCAAATACATTGATTTTTAACGTTGCTATTAGCTGAATTACTTAGTCAAATCTGCAAGCAGCACTAGGTATATGTTAGGTGACTGCCATGCACAATTAGTTCATTTATGTAAATCTTTTCAGAAATATTGATTGTTTTCATGGTTGGCTTCATATAATTACAAATCATTACTAAGGTAGAAGAGAAAAATAGCTTAATGATCTGCAAGTAAGTTAAGCACACATTCACTTTTTTCAGTCAGAAAAATTTCTTATCACTGGAGTATTTAAAAATAGGAAACATTTTTTTAGTCACATACTTTTCAATTACCCTAGCCAAGAAAGACAGTATCTCAAGTTAGAAGATAAGTAAGAATAACCACATACCTTTGCAGATTTTCTTCTGCCAATGACTTTTGAGTTGCTTCAAAATCATAAGTTTGGAAACTTATCTAGCTCTAGGAGTAGTTACTGTTTCAACTTCCTGCATTCAAAAAAACCCCATCCAAAACCCCACCTAAAACCCAAAGTCAACAAAAACCCCACCCCCACTCCAATATCTATAATATAAATGGATAATTTCCCCGGCAAAGTTCAGAGCATTATCTAGATTGAAAGCTTGAATAACTTGCACCATCACTAATATCAATAATTGCATTGAAATAAAAGCTACTGGAAAAGCAGTTGTAAATTTTGCAAGCAAGTTGTGCTTAAAACTGGTATTTGCTGAAATTCACAATATCTGAAGTTCGTTACATGCTTATGGTAGGTTAAGCAATAGACTAGTTTGAAACATGCAATTGTTTCTTACTACTATGTGTGCAAAGTAAGCAATAAGCTATTTTTCTTGTAAGTCCCTGTTACTTTAGAAAGGGTTGTTTTACAGCAAGTTACTCTTCTCCTGTGTTAAACTTTACTGTTTTATGGAACAGAATATAAAATCTACTTGTTATGTGTAACCTGAATTTTTTTGCAAGGTGGTGACCAGGATCTCTTTCAGGACTGGCTAGACATGTTAGTTATGTCAAAAAGTTATTTGACAGCAAATCTATTCATTCTTCAAGCAGAACTTTTTGAAAACCTTTATCACAAGCACAGGTCTGATTTCCTGAAGTGGCAGATACGTTTTATTCAGCTCTCCCCATGTATCTCAGATCTGCTCTGCTATGTGTTCTAAACTTTTGTGTTGTCTAATTTTGTGCTTTAGATGCCACTTATTTTCAGATTCTGCCATGTGGACAACATTGACTGTTGCAAGTATGTGAGGCAACAAAATTCCACTAAGTTCAGAGAGAAAGCACTTAGAAGAAATCTCAGGAAAAGCATACTTTTCAAGCAATCAAGAAACATCTTAATTTACAATGAAAATAAAAACTCTGTCTAACCCAGGCTATGGAATCCAAGCAGAAATCCAGATTGCGTCTACAGCTCTGCTTTTAATATAGCCTTCTTAAATAAATTTGAATTTAACTGCTTATCCACAGTTGTGCAACACAACTGAGCTTTGCTAAGGGAGCACGTGTGTAGAGCTACACGCCGCTAAGGAGGAGGTAGCAGCTTGGGTGTAGCTGAAGTGGGTGTAGTTCCAGATCCAAAATTGAAGGTGGGGCTGTGGACAGGAAGAAGATCCAGACTCTGCAGGGTCACACATGTTTTCTAGCCTTCTGAACATCCAGTGTGGGCTTGAGATGAGCCTGTTGTGTGTCTGCTAGGGAACTGCAAGATGGGGGCTAGTGGAAGAGCACTCTTCAGTCCCATTGCTGTCTTTTTTTAAAGTAAGTCTGTGCTCATTTGTAGAACTCTTTGTGAGAAGGACATAGCCTAGGGCTGTTGCTCCTACTGAATTCAAATGAAAAATAAAACTTTTAAGAATGGAGGAAAGCCTTTCTTTTGGAACCACGCTTATAACTGTAATAAAGCAAGTATTTAATTTACCTGCTGGTATGCGAAGGAAACGGAAACAACCTTTTTCATGTGTTCCTGCTGCATAATATATAGCTGATGCTTTTCCTAAAATACCTGAAGTGCCCTGATACCAGGAGAATAGGCACTTTAAGATCTACTTACGATCCACAAATGAAGTGAACAGCATTCTGAATCTGCTTAGTCTACTGCCTTCATCTGCCCACATTCGTACCACACCTGTCCCAGTCTGCAGCATGACATCGTTTGCTACGGTGCTGCAAAACTTTGCCTTCAGGTTTTCAATAGAACTACTTCCATCATATACAGCAACAAAGTTTCTTTTGCATTCATTTGAATGCTCCATTTGATAGTCGAGAAACCGCAAATAAATCTGTTAGAAAAGAGAAATTAATGTCTCTGGGGAAAGTAATACAGAGCAGACAGTTTTCTTTCTTAGCAAATCTTGAATAAGATGCTTTGTCCCCTTACGCATATGTGTAACTCCCAATTCACAACACTTTTAAACTTATATTTTCTCATTAAATGTCAGTGTGGAGTATTACTTGAAATTTGTCTTAAGTATCTGTTTCACTTCTCCCCCCTCCCCAAAACAATCTTTACTTAATAATTTACTCTGATATATTTCTGCTCTCCTTGGGGGGCGGAAAAAGTAAGAAGCAACACACTTGCTGCAGGAAGCCCTAAGCAGCTCTGCTAAATGTGCGGTCTGTTGCTCTAGAAGAGACACAAAAAACACACAAATGTACTGGAAGAATTTTAATGGTATTTTGGCTGTTCTCTTTTATTTCTTTTTAATTCATAAAACCAAGTTAAAATGTAAGGGAAGGCATAAGTCAGAAAAGCTCTGAAGTAAAAGAAGCATGTGAAAATTTTTTGCTTCGGAATGAAAGCCGATTACTGCAACAGCAGTGTTACGGAATACATAACCATGAAGTCAGGAGTAATTTGGATAAAAATGGAAGCAGGAGAAAAGCAAGCTGGCTGTCTAGGAAGAGTTAATAAATTAAGCCAATCTTAATTCCTTCAAAAGCAGAAATTAATCCAAGAGAAGGTGGTGTGTGTGGTAGCATGGAAATTAGGAGACCAAGATGCCACTTGAAGACTAAGCAAATAATTTATTTTGCTGGAGCAGGAAACTTGTGCAACATCGTAATTCAGTTAGAATTACTCGAAAAGATCATAGGGCTTTTTAATCTCTTGAATGGTTCTACTGGAATTCTCAAAATTCTAGTGAAAGTTGATGAAATACGTAACTAAGTCACCTACGCGTGCTGCACAGTCCATCTTTAAAAATTCCTCAGCCATTATTTTGACAGAGAAGAAATCTATCCATGTGGAGGCTGAGGTCTCCTGCTCCATGGGAGAAGAGGTGCTCCTCCTCTATCTGTGACGTCTTCACTATGTTCCTCAGATGAGCTTGAGTCTAGACTGTATGTGTTTTGAGTACAGTTTACAATTCTCTCTCTGCCTGGTACTATGGATGCTAAAGACTTTTGCACAGTGCAGTTTTTCGTGCATCTGCCTAATGACAAGAACCTCAAACTCTTCTTTAGTTTGTGAAGCAGGGAAGACTGGGTAGATGAATACCACACTCGCTACTGCTATTTTTCTGCCCTTTTGCCATATTTTGCTTTTAACTTCATCTAGTGCCAAAGCCTTTCAAAACCAAATTTTAAAGAATTCACTAAACCAAAACCAATCAGTCACCTTTGTGTGAGGAAAAAAAAAGATGCCCCTCACATGCACTTAACAGGCTCTACTGAAAACACGGTAAAAGAGCACAGTAAATGACAGCTGATAGTGGTACACCCTGGCTCTTCCTTTTCAGCGTTTTCCAGAGGCAGGTTGCCAGCGCTGTCTCCCCTTGCACGTTTTGTGAAAAGGTGCAGCCTGTGCCATATTATCTCATGCTGCATCTCACTTTTGTGGTTTTCAGTACGGTATTTTTCCTTTTTCTTCCCCTCCCGCCCCTGCTGCTGACTTAGTTGGATTTACTGTCGGAAATTCTCACCTACATTGAGAACCTGTCTTCCGTTGATGACCTATCTCATAAACATGGGTATGAGCTATAAGGGCTAGTATTTGGGCTGAGAAATGGTATTTTCATGTAATGATTTCCTTTATATATTTACTGTGAAATTACAATGAAAGCTAAAAATAAACTAGCACATTTTTATTAGAGCTATTCTGTGTATGAAAACAAAGGAATGATTCTATTAAAAGAGCTTAGCTCTGCAAAAGCTCCTCCTGGTTAGTCTGTTAGGGAAGTAAATATAAAAGGTCCTCACTCTTAGATTATATTGATTATTCTAGTAATTTTCTGAAATCTAGAGGCAATTTATTAAATATCTGTTAGGCAGATTTAAAAAATCCTTTAATTGCTGCAGTTGTGTCAGTTTTAAAAGTGTATTTTTGTTACAAAATCCAGGAAATTAAAAATATCTATGCTTGTTTTTCTCAAGAGACTACACCATATCAGATCTAATGAATTTTATCATCATAATTCTGCCAGAATTGAAGCTTGAGAACTCACTGTCAGAATATTAAGAATTATTTTTCTGTAATGTTTTAACTCAATAATATAGGATGATGATCTAATCTCAGGACTGACCCAACTATAACTCTGCCTTCTGGCAACACTCAATAATTTATTAAAATGCTTAAGCAAAAGACCTGATGCACTCAACTGGCAATGTAGAAAGAAAATCATTTTTTTATTGTTTCTGCAAGAACTGCTACTATTACTTAGACTAGTATAAGGCTCTTGGGAGTTGAGTCACTTCCTCAAAGGCTTAAAAATATTCATGGAGTTTTAGTTTCTTTCTTGTCTTGTCCCCTTATTACCATCTTTTAGGTTGCTGTTTCAGAACTAATTTGGAAGTTGGTGAATAGGGCTGGTTAGTTTACTATTAGGAGCGTGTAAGAAGGCATGTAGGGTTTGTCATCTTGGCAGTTACTGCTTAAAAGTATTTTTTTATTTTTATGCACATGCAGCAGTGGTATCTGCTTTAATACATGTACAGAAGCAAAATTACAGATGGGTATGCTATACGGAGAAAAAAGTATTCTTCAGTGCAACTCACAAGTAATTAACAAGTATATGATTCTGGAACAGCTGTTGAGGTTTATTAAGCAGGCTATACCTACTGTATTTTGGAATTATGAATAGGATTTTATCCTTCTCTGCTCAAAAATAAAGCTCAAGTTGTTTTTAACGAGTATAAGATAGTGATGTTTTCGTAAGCAGTCCCTAGTTCTGCAGGCACAATCATAAATATCAGGTACCTAGGTAACTAATACTGACTTTTGGCTTGAGCAGTCAATATGCTCCTTTAGGGCTTGGGCAGAAAAGCTCTAACAAATTTCATTGTGGCACTTTAAAAGGGTGTGACCCTATAGCTAAGTCAGAAGAGAAGGAGTGATAATTCCTCAGCTGTTTCCAGGTAAAGCCTTTCATTTTAGCTCAGACTGCTGATGAAAGCGGGTTTTAAGGCGCTGAATTGTGCATTAGACTGCGGAGGAGCAGGTACATGTTCTGGTGACTTTGAACAGAACCAAATTCTCCAATGGAATCACTGGAGGCAAAATATTAAACCATGACAGCAAGATTTATGGGAATTTATCAAAAATGTTAGCCAGCATTTTTGCCTGCAGGCTTCCAATAAAACCACAGTCCAAGTCAAATGCCCTTGAAAATTGTTACTTAAACAGTTTTCATTTATTTTGTATTTTAAGTTTCAAATAATAGGAAGGCAACAGTGTGGACTTGCTGTATAAGTGTAATTTCAGAAACAATCCTCTGTCTGGCTTTCCTAAGCCACTGATATATAATTCATTTCGGTGAAAGTGAGACATTATGCAAATCACAGCTAGTGACTATTACCTGTGACTAATGACTTGGAAACCCATTATATGCTGAATGATATGAATTAAACCCACCTTAGAATTTGGAGTAGCCTTAATTGTCCATATGCAGTCAACTGCTTGTCCTGGTTTTGTTTTTCCTTCTTGTTCTACTTGACTGGAACGTACTATTCCATCAGCTCCTGAGAGCTCAAATTGGCAGTCTAAGGAGAACATATACCTTGCTGTCAAATGCAATATGTTATTAATTTAAAATTTCATGTATAAAGAAATTGTTACTGTAATACTAGACCTGGGATGGGATTTAAAATACCTCCTAGGTAAGTGAAGTCAGGATCTGTAATAGAAAGAAATCATGAATCACAGGGGCTATCAATGTTTGAGAATCACTTCAAGGTTTAGTATAATCTGAAGATTATGTCCATTTTTTATTATGTTACAATAAAAATTGCCAGAAAGTTTACTGAATCGATTGAAGGGTACACAGACAAATTTTTTTTTAGATTATAACATTATTCCGCAAAGATTGACCTTATTTGAATAACGTAATTCTATACTGAAAGCTCAGATTTCCAGCATAACACCAAAAATTACTATTCGGTATTTTGTTCCTATATTACATTCTGAATTTAACAATGCCAGTTTTCACTGAAATCACTGGAGCTCCACAAGAATACAGGGGATCTTTCTGTGCACGTCACTGTTATCAGACTGCTGTCTGTCTAGTTCTGAGGAATGTGAACTGCAGTAGTTTAGTAGACTATATCAACACTTTGAAATTGCTAATTGCTATTAATAAAGAATATGAAGAAGGACAGTTCAATACGAAATATACTTTTTTCTTGGGCACCCATGCCTCTTCTATTAGTGCAGGCAGCACAGTTCGAGACATCATTTATGAAAGCAGAATTTCACCTTGATTGCTCCTCTATCTTTTCTCTTCTAAATGCGATGTGTAGGTTCTGTATGTAGCTGTAGTATAATACTGTGGTAGTATATTGTATGCATACTACTAGTATGTAGTAACATACTTTTTCATAATGTTTAACTGATGGTACCTGACTTTACTGGGACTAGGGCTTGGCTAAAAATGAGTCTGTAATGGGCTGGGATGTCCAAGGCTTACATTTGAGTGATCAGGTTAGTGCTTCCTCACAAGTCAGCACAGAAATTTGCAAGATGCACCCATTCACATCTGTGCCATAGAAAATCACCACAGAAATCGTGCAAATTATAGTATGTCTATGTGTGTGAAATGTTAAGTCTATACAAATAAAGCCCTAGTTCATGCGAAAGGGCATGCCTGTTTTGTACAAAACTGTGTTCCAAATAAAGACCCAGAATGTAGCTCTTTCTGTGCTCCCCTGAATGTTTGTCTGTATAGGGAGTTTATCACCTCCTCTAAAACACCTCAATCCAAAGCTTAATATTCAGAACAGCTGATAAAATGCCTTTTTTGCACTCCTCTGTTTCAGTTACCTATACTGAAATCTCTGACAACTGTATGCAAAATTTTGCAAGAGGTTTTCAAGCTTCTTTGTGAACTGATGTTTTTTTATGATGTGGGGATGTACATCCATGTCCGCTTCCATTTTCACAATCCCCAAATATTTTACCACACTGCATGTGAATGTAGAGGTAAGTAAAGGAAAGAAAAATATCAATCCTTCAGTTGCTGTAATATACAGTTTAAATGTATATTTAAAGTTTCAGCCTGGAACGAGGCTAAGTTAGTTTTGAAAGTGATGTTAATGAAACGGCTTTGGAAATGAACTTAGCAAAATGCATAAGTACTGTCCCTATGAAAACATTTTAGCACGTTATTCCCAGTGGACTGGTCACCATGTTAACGTGAAGAGTTTCCAAGTCTAAATCCCTAGCAAGGTATACAGTTCTATAAGCAGTAATATATAATCACGTATAGTGTTTTCATGTGCTGCAGGGGTAAAGACAACATCAAAAAGTTATGCCTGTGTATACATTTACAGCAGTAGCAGAGCTGACATTTGTATATCGTTTTTTGTCCCAAAGGACAATAAAATGCTGATACCTACACATATAATATGTACGAAGTACAGCAGTCAAGCATTGCACAAGGACATCAGGTCAAATTTTCTTCTAAAAAGAATGCCCTGCCAGTTTTAAGTGGCCCCACAGAGTAGATGTACTTTCTGTTTGTCTAAAGGCACTGTCAGCATATCATCCACTCCTTCATATCCTGTGAACTACACAGTACTGTGAGCAAAGAACAATTCTGTTGTCTGAGACTGTGGTTTGAGAGATCTAGTTATACTTAAAGCTGATGCTTGGACTGTATAGATATTCCCTCTGGCTTTTCCAAATGGAGATTTAAAGTGTTTTGTGTCTGGCTGGAAGTGCTACTGTAGATATGCTTCAGGTGTTTTTGTCATAGTGTGTTACATTCCTAGAAGATAGACAGCTGAAAATGCCAGCTATGTTGTCTATATAAATGCTCTTTCCATTACTACCACTGGTGAAACTGGTATAAGGTAAGAGTAACAAAGAAGGAAGTTGCTAAAGACTTCAGCATGAACAAGATCAGCTGACTTCTTCACTAGCAAACTACAGACCTGTAACTGCCTTCAGTCAATTTTCCAAAGTGGTTTTCGTCAAGTATGCTGTAGGATTAGCAGGACTGCGACTGAAACCATCGCTTTGTCACTTTACCTTCATAAGCACTTACGATGAAATACAGCTCTAGACTGCAAGCATAAACACATCCAGGGAGTTCGATGGGAGCAGACGGTCATTAACTTGGTCAGACTTTTAGGCATCTTTACCTGGTATAAATGAGTACTTTGCTTGAAATCCCTTTCCTTCCAGCTCCTCATCAGAAGTAAACTTGATCCACATAAATCTCCCTGTTGATCTAATTAGTGCAGGACTTTTCAGACCACAGTAACGATTAATGAGAGGGGAGAAACCAAAGGGTCCATCTCGAACCTCCAGATGATCAAACCGACATTCAAATGAGGGTTCTATGTAATAAGGTTCATCAAAGGTCAACTCAATTCTTTGTCGTGGAGCAGCTAGACATAAAAAATCGAGCAAAAGATTAAATGAAGATCTATATAAAAAACAAATTAAGACATGAAATAATGAAGAGATAGGCCTCCAAAACAGCAAAATAAAAGAGATCGGAAACTTCTCAAAATACATCTGGTAGTCTGCTAAAAAAACTCAGATACACTGTAATAAAAATTTTAAAAATGACTGTGTAGAAGGTATTTTTTTCATGGAATGTTATGGAATATTTTGCTTGCTGATCTTTATTGCTGAACATTCAGAAATGATATAAATTTAACACGGCACATGTAACATATTAACATATATGCAAAGGTATTCAAACAACGTTTAACATTAAGGTATAAATTAAAACCAGTGTTCCATGAAAGCAAAGTACATCAAAAAGGACAAAGCATTGAGGGATGTAGAAACGAAAAAGATAGTAAGGACTATTCACTGGTATATTTCCTAAATATTAAGCCCAAATGTGGAGATCCTTTGGCAGGAAACATCTTTTATTTGAATATTCAGAGAAGTGTAAATGCTTCATATATATTATTAATATGCAGGTGACTACAGATGTTGGTAAACCTGAACCAGTGACAGCCTAACACCAGGGTTTGGATCAGACCCCTAAATCCTGATGCGATGCAGCTATGGCTACTTTGACTGGACTTTCACATCTGTAGTTTGGAACTGTGACTTTACCTTGTGTGACTAGCTTTAGCGCTTCTTGTTCTTGTCATCTATTGAGCTTTCAGATACTACCTTGTATCTGGAATAACAGCGTTAAAGGATCACATACTGTCTGCTGCTTCTGAATGCAAAAATTATTTAGTTAGTATGTCTCCAACACTCTGTTTAGACCTTACACCTCACCTATACCTGAGTTAAAACATTCGTAGCTGTTGCACGTATTGGCAGTGGCCTGCAGGAAGGACTGTATCTTAGCTAGAAATTGTGGAGGAGGACTGTATCTTAGCTAGAAACTGTGGAGGACCTTTGTCTCACTCAAGTACTCCTAATGTTTCTGTGTAAGGACTGTGAAGACAGGGGCACGGAAACTGATTCTGTGCCCCTTGGACAAACTGCCTTGCGCAAGGCAGATCCAGCAATGGATCTGGTTATGTCTGAACTCTGAAGTTGGACAGTGTATCTGCTCTCTGGTGCCTTCACTGGCAGGGAAGATGCAAAACTTCAGATGTCCATGCATACAAGCAAAAATGAGGGTGTGTGTGAACCAGTACTGTATGAATAAAACCTCACTGGAACATATTACTTGAAACATTTCAATTAATTGATATCAATCTGACGATAAAGCTGACTTCAGTGGGGTTTGGGTGCATTCTAGTAAGAGGTAAAAACAATTAGTGTGTCCCAAGTCTTGCAGCCTTTATCCAAGATATTGTCATTGGAATGTGGTTTTATTCTAGTTAATGAATTTTTTTTTTGTCCTCATCACGTAATTTTCACAGTGACCTCGGCAGTGCTAACAAGTCTCCGTATTTTTTGTACAGTGCTATGGCAGTCAGATGTGTCTTTTTTTATTAATAAAAGACAGCATCAACGTTTTCTGCTTGTGAGATAGAATAACACAGTGTGGTGTGGTAAATGCTGAAGATACTCTTCTACCATCTTTTGCAGTTTATTATCAGCAATATTGGAAGTGATATTAAGATAACAAGGTACAATTTTTAGCTTAATAGTTCTGTGACTTCATAGATAACAGTAGATCTGATGCTGCTTTTTTTGGCTGTGAGGGTATGTCTTAGTCCTTATAGCTAATTCCTGAATGTTTATATTTTCTATTAATTTGTTGTTATTACTTCAGAGAGCAAATTCAGTTTCTTGTTCAACCAAATGCCTGCAGAATTTATTATATTACCAGTCCGACTATACTTGATAGTATAGTAAAATGACACAGTTTTAACAGTTCAAGATTATCCATCTAACAGTAAGATTACAACTCAAGAAAACAGAAATACAGCATGTACCTTCTAAGATATAGATGCACTCTTGATTTGGTGGGTACATGTTAGGGTAGTTTGGTGAAGCAAAATGTCCTCCATTACTTGTCCGTACCCAATTGTCACACTGGGTAGGAGGAATACGATTCACTCCAATATTTTGCCCACCTTAAGTGAAAAAAAAAAATCAAATAAATTCCTCCTGCAAGCATGCAAATTTGATTTTGCAAAAGTAAAACACTGACATAATGCGTACCCTATAAAAGAAGAAAGTAATTTATTTTGGTTGAAAACCCTCTTTTATGCTACTGGTTAATATCTAGCTAGGAAAATCTTACNCAAATAAATTCCTCCTGCAAGCATGCAAATTTGATTTCGCAAAAGTTAAACACTGACATAATGCGTACCCTATAAAAGAAGAAAGTAATTTATTTTGGTTGAAAACCCTCTTTTATGCTACTGGTTAATATCTAGCTAGGAAAATCTTACATTTAATTTGGTGATGTGGTATATCCTAAAGAGATCACAGTTTTTGAATATCAAATACATCCAGTAATCCTTGGGAAGGGAAGAGAGGGAGTTTGCTTTTTTTTTACCCAAGTCAGTTTAGATTTTTTAATGATGTTCTTTCCAAGTCAAATAGTCACAGTACCTGCCAATACAGCAGCATTACTTTATGGCTTATGTGTTCTCCATTCCTATGCAAATATAATCCAAAATACTTGTTAGCTTTTACTATTTTTGGCTCTGATTCCAGAGTATACTTAAGTACATGGCCCCTAGATTGAATATCTATTTACAAGAATTTGTTGCAATACGAAATGCTTATAACAGAATGAATTATAATATGTAAATACACTAAACCCAGCAATGGTAGTTAATAAAATTACTAGCAATAGGTGCATTGCAGTGGTAGCTAAGGGTCTCATCTAAGATCAAAGCTCTTTTTCTGGGTGTACAGGGAAATACGATCCTTGACTGAGATTATGCAGTTTACTAAGCTACTGCGCCGCGCTGGACCATTCACATGAGCTTTGTTAGTTCAGATTTCTTTATCCAAGGAGGAAGGAGTTGGGAATAGTATGATCTCTCTGACATTCTTCTGAAGTACCTTTGACGCTTCTCCTTGATACCAGCAGAACTGGAGAGAACAAGACACAGGATATGTGGTTTCTGCTAGATTTGTCCTAAATCTCACAGGGTGCTCTCATAATGTTTTTTACATTTATGCAGTTTTTCTTTGCAGACCTTTGGGAGGGAGTCCATGCTGATACATGTCGTAGCTGCCTCCAGTAAATTACATCACCTTCCACTGGTATCTTGGCAACTTTTTAATTTATGGGGGTGAAAACTTAAGTCTCTCCTGCAGAAATTGTTCAAGGAAATTAGGTAGGTGTCAGTTCAAGGAATTCTTCTCTCCTATGTGTGGGTTAATCCCACATATGAGAAAATAAGGTTTGTGAAACTGATGCCTTCCCTACTCAGCAGGCTTCAAAAATGTTTGTGGGTGGACTATCTGAAAAGCTTGTTGTCAGATACAGAAAACATGAATTTGCGTGGTGGTTTTTTCCCACCTCTAGGGTCTAAAACTATAGAATTTTAACTGGGTAAGTGAACTTCCATGTTCTTTGTGACTGGATGGCTTTGTTCAGTTGGAAAAAAATGCAGTAAAACAGGGGAAAAATAAAAAATACTGGAATTCCTATTGGTACTTCAAGAGCTATTGATACCCGAACACAAATACTTTATTTCACTTATATTGCTTAATTAGAAATTATAAAACTGTTACATTTTTTTGAAGAAGATCATCAAACCAAAGTTGTACCTTGAGTCTTCTGTGCAACGGCAATCCCTTCCACTACAAGGATTGTCACTAGCAACACTGATGAGAGAAATTGGACAGGAAAATAATCAGTAATTCATCAAAATTATAGACCATTTTCTCCAGTCCTGATTCATGCAAATCCTCGAATCACTAACCAAAACAACTCAGAACACACAACGATACGTAACTCATTTACGTGCTTTCTTAAAATTTCAAGTTTGGAACACCAGTGCAGTCTAAATGCTCTGTCGGTTCTTCTTCTAGGTTCCTTAAGAAAGCATACATGAGAATAGCCATTTATTGTTTGAGGGGACTTTTAAGAATATTTTCTAGAGTATCTACTAATCTGCAAGCATTTTATAAAATTAAATGGTATCTATCTTCTATATAACTTTTATATCCTGAAACGAGATGTTTCACTGCTATATGGAACCACATTTATCCTAAAATTCCATATGCATAACATGTACAAAAGACTTCTCCAGCTTTCAAGAAATTAATCAGGACCACAGGAGACACTGCATGGTTTTAGCCCTACATGGATTTCAGGAGCACTACAGAAATATGCTTGCAAGACTGGTTGTCGTGATGCTGCCACAATACCAGTGATTTCTGCAAATGATGTGGCAGTACAAAATGAGCAGATACGAGTTCTAATGATGGAGAGACTTACCCTGAGCTGTGACAACAGCTAGGATGTGGACACTGTTAGGATGTACACTGTTGCAAGCACTCTGGTTTGCTGAAGTGTTGTGTTAGTTTCAGGTGTTGGTACATGCTGGTGTTTTCGACATTTGAATTGACTAAATTGACTAAATATTGTACCTGTGTAAAGATTTTATTCTACTCTTTCCTCCAACCTCCCTTCCTTTTCCTAAAATACCCTGTCTCCTCGAATTCTTAAGACATTACCAGCAAGGGAAAACAGAATAAAATGGAGTATATAATTATGCCACTCTTCCAATCTTTCATTTTCTCCCATCTTGAGTATCTCTAACATTCTGGACAAGTATCTTAGAGAAGTAGGCTAGGACTCTTTGCCCTGGACAGAAGCTGGCTGAGGGGAGATAGGGTACAAGTTATAAAATCACAAGGGTCATTGAGATGATGAATAGAGAGCAACTATTTTTTGTCTCTTCCAATATAAGAACCACGGGGTATCAGACAAAGTCAGCACGTGGCATGTTCAAAGTAAATGAAGGTGTTTTTCTTTTTAATGCACATACTTCACAACACATCCTTAAGGGAGAAAATTCTGTTTCAGTAACCCCTTAAGCCATAAGTTTTTGGTAGTCTGGGATAATATTTGGGGCAAATATGATTTGCTCTACTTTTTATACTCTTTCTGAGACCTCTACTTTTGTATCTCTGAAAGAAGATACCAGGCTGGACGGACCTTTGATTTGACCTGGTATGGCCTTTCCCATGTTCTTAATCTACTTGTTAATACTAAGTCAGAAAGGCATGGCCTCACCACTGCAGGGAAGAAAAGATTTCAGCAGCAATTTTATTGTCATGTTCAACTTCATTTTATTTTCCCAATTTTGCCCTCTCATTGCTCAGGCATCTTCGTGGCTCGTGCTGAAATGGCATTTTGTCTATCTGTGATTCTCCCTGTGTTGCTGTTAGACTTTCAGCCCTTCAGAGAGTTCCAGAGTGAACATGCACTGACTGTGAACTATGGTGATCTTGACTGAACTCATCTAGATGCTACTGTAATGTTGGCAGAGATATATTATCTTGGGGAAAGACAAAAGGAATCAAAGCCTGCTCCTGAAAGTGTCCATCTAGCATTTGTTTTTATTATGTATGTTTCTGCTGCTCTTTCTTCTCTCTACCCATATTAAACCAGATTGTATATAATTATGATACTTTCCTCACCAACAACCACTTTTTCCCTTGTAAGTCAAGTTCACAGCTGTGGGTGTACTGAAATACCATATGGGTCTTGCAAACAGGTGTTATGTTCCTAGAAGCTTATTTCATTTTTAGGGATGGATTATGATATAGTAGGTTAAGACTTGGGTAGTTTTCTTAAACAATTTCCATCTTTGCAATAATTCTATATTTTCATCAATATTAATATACTGAAAAATATACTTCCTGACTGTCATTATCCCAATACAAAATCATTTACTGTTGCTGACTAACTCTAGATTGAAAATTCATCCTTCAGAAGAAAGTATCTAGTACCCATTACTGGTCTTCAAGTTATGGATGTTCACTAGACTTCAAAGCAAATAAAATAAACAAATATCCCATCTTTACTAACATATGATTGATATTAGTTTTCAGATATTTTCCATATTTAATATTTCTTAATAGATGCTACTATTTCAAAACTATTTGCAGTTTATTTTTGTGGCTTCTGTGTTTAAACCATGCACTCAAAGATCTGAGTGTAAGTGCATGAACTTATAATGCATTTGTACTCCTGAGATCACTTCTCCCTAACAGAGAATCTTGGTAGTGGTTATAAAGTTGTCTACAGATTTTCTTTGTTTTTTCTACCCTGGTTTTGGAGCAACACTTCAAAGTTGGTTTTTATCGTTAAGTAAAGACAGTTTCCACAATCCTATATAAATCACGCGTCAGTATGTTCTTCTATTGAATTAACCTTTCTCAAAGATGTGCTATGCCCACCCTCTATTTTGCAAGGACATAACAATCTCTCTACAGCTTGCTGTGCTGCTTCTTAAAATGTGAAATGGGCTTTGTCTTTCTTTCTTAAAGCAAAGAAACACAGAAATATGAGTAAAATAAATACTTTCTCCTGACTAACAAAACTAATGCAGATAGTCACTTTCAAGTTACAGAGAAAAAGCTGGGCGTTTGTTGGTTTGTTGTGGGGTCTTTTTAGTACAGCTATCTACTGTGGCTAACACTGTTGCCGTATACCTTTTATTTCCTTTTTCACCTCAAAAATACCAGTAAACATCTACATTTATTTCAGTGATTGTGCTCTCTTGTACACATAGCGACAGCACAAATTACAACTCAGTTACACGAACCAGTGATTTCCCTTCTCAAAATGATGCAGATACAAAAACAAGCCTCCTAAAAGGACTTGAGAAAATCTGACTGGCTTTCACTAAAGCCTGTGCCATTTCTATAAATAGTCCAGAGCTGTGTGTGTGTGTGTAAGTGCAAAAGAACAGTGCATGTTTCCTGCAGAACAGCACGGACATGCAGGCAATTACAGAAGATAAATGGGCTGAATATTTTTCTCACTGTCTTCCTTTTGTCATGTCATATGGATGAGTGGATGCAGTAAGCATGGGCCACCTCCTCTTTGTTCCCTGCCCTTTTCATCCTCTTCAGTTTTAATCCCTTCCATCTCTTGCCTTTCCCTGGCAATGCCTACCCTTCTCATGCTCTCAACAACCCTTAAGATGTATTCAAAGTGGCCCAGGTAGCAAATATTTAAGGGCCTTTCTTTGCCATTACTTTTATCCCAGGTGATAGTATGATAAATAAAAGAGGTGTCTCTGGCTAATACTCTGTCTGTGTGCTGCCCTTATCTCTGCGACATCGCCAGCAAAAAGATGGAGAGAAGACTTTTATCTGTTCTTCCTGAGAATACAGAGCAGGAGCACCTGAGATAGCATTGTCTTAATGGTGTGCACCTTGTTCTCAACATGACATAGTAGGGGATAGCAAACAGGAGTTTTTTGGCTGAAAACAAGGCCTATCAATGTTCAGGATGAAAGCAAAAGAAAGAAGGAAAAAAATCAGGGTATTTTTAGACTGCTTACATTAACCCATTTCTGTGTGCATTTTAAAAACAACAAAGCAATCACTTGGGTGTCCTAAATCCATATGACTTCCTGGAAAAATATTTTTGAATCTTAAAGATTCATTTGGACCATACAAGTCAGTAAGAAGGAAGGAACATGTCTAGAGAAGAGATAGACCCTGTAGGATGCTGCAGCGGTGAGCTAGTGCTGAACCAGTGTCCTGGCACTGCGTGCAGGGAGACAGACACAGCAACTGGAACAGTCACGAGATACCAAACTACTTTTACTAAAAGTCTTGTAGCCCTTTCAGAAGGATGAAGAATGATCTTGTTATTTCTGATAAACTGAAAAACAAATAGTTATAATGCACCTGAACTTGAAATGGGACACACTATTCCTCTGCTCCTCCTTTTTTCCTCTTTTAAAAGTCTCAATTACAATTACTCACTGTGACATGACTGTTCTTCAGTGAGGATGAAAAATTAACTCTAGACTTTGCTCCATATTCTATTATGGCACACGAAGCAGAAGTAATAAGTATGCCACCTGAACATGGCTTGCTAATGTAAGCAACAGCACAAGCAGTGCAGGTTTGCCATGAGTGCATGGAATATCAAAGGGGTAGAAGGGTGGGTTTGATCGTTCTCGTTTTAACGGAGGAATGTGGTGAGAATTCTACTAGAAGACACTTACATATGGGAGACTGACCTTGTGAACTTGGAGATATTCAGTTGATCAGCATAACAGAGGTTAGTGCTTCTGCACCATGTATTGAGCTTCTACTTCATGATATGTAGAAGCTGTAGAAGAGGCTATCATCAAGCCAACAGCAGCACAGCCACCGAGGCAGACAGATTAAGAGGGTTCTTTTACTCACGAATCTGGTATTTGCTACAGACTTTTATTCCACAAATTATGGTGCATGCTTTTGTACCACCACTTAAAGCTCTGATAGTTGTTACCTGTGTGAACATTAACTAGAAATAAAGAAAAAGCGGAAAGCTTCCATCTCTGTTTTTAAAAGAATTGATTTTTCATTTTCTTCATTTGTTTGCATGAAATATTTTAGATCACATAGCCTGCAGACAGCCGTATAAATTTTCAAGAGTGAAGACACTAACCATACATTGCAAATTCTTATTACTATTCCGTTGTTGAAATAGGCTTATAGAATAATATAAAAGAATCCCTTGAACTGGTGTAATAAACTATGCATTGTTTGCAGGAGTCAAGATTTTCTTTGCTGGCATTTCTTAAAATTCTCTAAAATGAATCTAAGCTGCAAAAAAAAATTGTTAATTTGTGTACCGAAGTATACGTAGAGAGCTTCACAAATGAGCGGCTCCTTTTTCTCTTTAAAAATGAGAATAATATAGTTAGCTTTATAGGAAACGGGTGCTCAACCCAACATTGAGAAACCAGTGTGTTGCTTAGAAAAACAAGTACTTTGGGCTGCAAATCTGACATATGCTTGTACTTCAGATTTCATGGGATACAGTACTGCTCTGAGCTCCCTATGGTATGTCTTTCCTCTGCTTTTTCTGCATGCTGTAGGGGTCTTTACATATAAAGAAAACAGATGAGGTTTGCTGTGTGGCTCTGAGAGCAGTGTCTGTCTTCAGTGATGACAATGGGGGACCTATGCATGCAGCGCAAGCTGAATATCAAACTGGGGATCAGTCATGCACAACCGAGAAACAGTGAAAAATTCCACTGATTTTTTAAATAAAGACTTAATCATTTAGAGTATTACACATTCTTAGTATAGTAGCAGTCAGAATCCTAGGGATAAAGAAGACAGACATTGCTTAAAGCAGGATTCACTGTTTTATCTCTGTGCTGTAGTCCCCGGATTAGGCAGCACCTTGTATACATATAGTCCAAATAGACAGTAATTGGCAACACACAAGTCATGAATGTTAGAAAATCTTGCCAGGATGCCTGCTTCTTTCTGGCAGATAGAGCCTAGAGTAACAAATGCTTGATCTTAATTATATACTATGTTATGCCTTATGGGAATGAATCCTTTTCTGTATACCATTCTTAAACCAAGCTCCTAATTTGCCCCGTGTGCTAAAATTAAGGTTACTTTCAGTAACTGCCAATCACAGTATCCCAGCTTTTACATCCATTTTTTTTCCCCACATATGTCTAAATATTAATGTTAGCTATTAATGTGGTGAAGACATGTGTGACGTCACATCCTATCTTACTCTCTGCCCAAGATTATATATACAACATAAATAACTTAAATGCGTTTCGGTTGCTTTTAAGGACTCTGATCAAGTGTAGGGTCCCATGATGTTAGATGCTGCGCAAATTCAAAGTGACTGACCAGTCTTCTTGGGAAGAACTTCTGCAATTTAGACAGACAAGGTAAAGCAGGGGAAGGAACACAGACACTCTGGATTTCATCTAATGCTGTGTGAATGGTCATCTCCTTTTCTTTCAGAAAGCTGGTTAAGTGCATTTCTGATTCGAGTAATTTTTAGCTCAGAAACACAAACTGTACATTTCAGGGAATGAGATTTTTCTCTCTCTTAGCATTTGGTGACATTTGCTAATTGAGAAAAGGAATAGTGGATTGCATCTGATGCTGCTTTTTTAGGCAAACAATTCTATTGCTGAGGATGAAAACACAGCAGTTTTCAAATCCCACATGCTCTTATAGTTCATAGTCTGTATGTATTCCCTAATCTCTTGTGGTCTCAACAGGACATTTGCAGATTGGTAAAATGAGTATCAAAGAGCAGTTACGGTGGCTGCCTATAACTTAGCCTATTAACAGCTCCGGTGATTTCCTCATATTGGAATATACTGCAGGATTGTCACTGAATAAAGGAAGAGAGATGAAGGTGTGCATCAGGCAAGACATATTTTAGCTGTTTGTAAGTCTTATACAGAGCGTGCTAGTGGATCTGCCAACCCATTTTTAATCCTCCTCACATAAGCCTGATAGCAGAAGTGGGCTTCACCAGCTATTAACAGTGACTCTAGTGCCTTTCTGAGATCCAAATCTTGCTAGCCATTAGCATGCCAGCAGGATATCTGAATGCACTCAAGTCTGTTCTCAGATATAACAGTTTCCTCTCACTCCAGCTGTTTCCAGTAGGGATTCCTCTATTTAAGACTGGCAAAGAAACAAATTGGGAGTCCGTATCTCTGCAGAAAAACCAGGTTAACTGATACAGGAAGTAAATGCAGTTCTCCCATGTCCCTTTGATCAAAATCATCTGAGAACAATTCATGCTTAGACGGATCTGTGACAGAGTCCCCTCCAGGTTTGCTCAAAACACTTAACATTTCTGATCCCTTCCTCCGTTAGAAATGTACGAGCAGCTGCGGGCCGCTTCATTTTACCAGTTGCTCCACATCCTGTTACTTATAATCCATTCCTGGGTATGTCTGCCAGCAGAACTTCTGCCAGAAGAATGATATCTTTCATTTTTAAAATAGAAGCTTTCCTTTTTATATGGAAGATCTTTTTTCATCTCCAAGCGCTGTGCAGCAAGAGACTGATGAGAAGGCTGCATGTGCAAACCATGTTGATGAAGGGTTCCCAAAACCTTACTGAAACATATATGCTGACTTAAAGTTCAGATGGTTTCCCTGTAGCTGACAGAACTGATCCTGCCATACATTACTATTCTGAATACATCTTTCCCGGGGATTACTTATTCCTAGAACGCTTGGATAGTGATACTTTTGACTTAAAAACAGATCAGATTGTACCAAGCTTCTTCATCTCTTGATCTTTGTTATCAATATAGTGTATTTCTCAGTAGAAATCTTTTCAGGAATACATATTATGGAATTAAGATTAAAAGTTCTGCTGTCTTCTGTCATGTCTGACAACAATTTGTGTACAGAGTATAAATGAATATTTTTTCTAACTACTCACTCTTGGTGTCTTAAAAAGAGGCTCCTTTGTGTTCATGGATTTTACTGCATGCTAAAGGAGGCTTTGTGAAATGTATTGTTAACATATCGGCAGTCCTTTCCTGCTGCTTAGTGGGTCAGCTTTGTAATAACAGAAAATGGAGAGAAACATGACGATAACCTAAAAGAAATGTGGAATTTTTTCATGAAAAGCTACCTGCTGCTTTTTTGTTGAAAAATTTATACTCCCCCACCCCAATCACTTGCAGAATTGAGGCAGCATTTGTCAGTCACATATCAACAGAGGTAGCAAGCTATTTAAGTTGTCCAAGATTAAAGTGCTTCACTAATTAAAAAACATTTTGGAGTACACAAGGCAGAAAAGCAGCAAGTTTGATTGTAGTGCTAGAACCCCAGCTGCATCCAAGACACTATAATTAAGATTTTGTTTCAGTCCAGATAAGCATGTCCATCACTACACCTGTAACCTGTTTCGTATGTAAACAACGTGTACAAAGAGCATACGCAATTTCTGGTGTAATTGCAGATGTTTATCAGCTCTCTTCACCATTCCTGCAATGAATTATATTGTGAATTTCTGACAGGTTCAGAAATGAATAGCTTATAAAGTTTCATTTTGGAGGTAATTTTTCTGTCTAATCTTTCTCTGCAAATTAAACCTTGGGGAAGGTGCTGAAAATTGCAGCTTTTTCATTAGATAGGGACATATAATTCAATAGCTCCTTTAGCTTCAATCCAGTGTTATTCTGTACTCCAGCTACAACTGTATACCTGATCTATACACTGAACTTTTCTATTAATACCAATATCATTATAACCAACTTGTTTTGTAAAAATTTTAGCAGCCATTGTCAACTACATCTTAGGAAAACCAGGGAGTTAATGTTTCTGAAGTTATGCTACTCTGGGAGTGGTGCATTTTGGATATTAAACTTGTATATGTATTAATAACAAGGCATAATACACACCGCCAAATACTCTCCTTCTTTATAACACAGCAGCTTTTTGAATCTTACTCTACAGTTACTTGAGTTACTTCTACTTAGTGCGGTGCAAGCTGTTTGGTGCTTAGCTTTTTTTAAGTGCACCAGAAAAGGTTGCTAGTAGATCCTCTTTTTAAGCAGAAAATGCAATTCTGACTTGTACTTGATACTGCCTTTGTTAGGGCCACTGTAGCCTCTACAGTCAGTACGTGCTTTTGGTTTCAGTGGACAAATCACAACATCATTAACAGATTTTTGAATTATCTTTTTTCTCTTCAGCTTTGTGGGTCATGGTTATACCTTTTGATTTTAGAAACAGGAGGCCATAATTCCTAGCTTTTGTGTTAGGAAGCACTACTTCCTAACACTACTTGTTTGTGAGAAATTAGCTGTTAAAATCATGCCAAAATGCAAATGAGAGGGCTGAGCAGAATGGCAGGAAGTTAATCATAGTACTCCACATTCTTGCAACCTGCCAGAGTTGGAAATAATTCTGTACCTCGTTGGAAGGCTGGGAATGTCAACTTTCCATAAATCACAGAAATTTGTCCTAGCCCTTGCTGCTTGTTGAATTATCAGGACAGAACGGCTTTTCAGAATCTCTTTTTGCCTTTTTAAGTTAATCCAATATAATAACGGAAATAGTCAAAAACTAATGTACAGTCAGGATTTAATTTAGGACTTTTGGGTTTTTTTAACCAAATAATAGCATAGGGATATGAAAGAGGGAGCATATCTGAAGAATGGGAACGAGCTCTTAGCAAACACATTTTGGGGGAATAGCAGATACGAGGAAATTTAAGATAGACGTGTTTACTTCCAAAGCATAACAGGAACATGGCTTTAGTAAGAAAGTAGCTGCTTTTGTTTCTCACGAAGCAGAGGGTTATAATGCTTTATTGTTGTAGAGCAGTTGCATTTTGCAAGCTGTGCTAGGATTAAAGAATGATTCTAGTGTTTAAAATCTCATTGAGAAGTGAAGATGGGAGGACAAGGCTTTGTCTTTGAACAACCAAGACAACCAGTTTTGAACAACCAGTGAGCACCTTTGCCTCCAACAGGTTAAGTTCACCGCTGAGAAAGCGGGTGAGCATTGGCTGGGCTCCACTTCATCAAAACCTGCAGCTATTGCAACCTCAGCCCTGTCATGGTCCACCATTGCTGCCACTCAGCGCTACTGGCTGGTAGACCTGGAGAACAAATAATCAATGTAAGATGATGGGACTCAGGATGAGGCCTTTAGAAGTTTTACTGAACACTATGGAGAGAGGCAGTAAGCATTATATTAAGAAGTTTCTTTGAATCAGCCCTTATTATTGATAGGTGAGGAAGAACATAGAGTAGGTCTGAACAAGCCTAACACAAGAAATTTTAACTGTCCCAAAGTTAGCGTGTGATGGGCTTGCTTCTGCCCTGAGCTATACAGCCAAAACCTGTAACCTTTGTGGATGACAGAAAGGTACATATGCATTCCATGTTAAGAAAAGAAGATTAAACCGTTTCTCAGTATTATTAATAGGCATACGACTTTTCACAATACACTGAGCTTCACTGTACTTCATATATGGTTTTAGCAGAACTCTCCCAGTTCTGCACACAAAACTATCTGAATGGAGAAAAAAAAAATACTGCCACTGTAGATATAGTTTCCATGCAGAAGTTAAGATGCAACTTGTAAAATATGGAGGCTTACTTTGAATGTTATGCCCAACAGTTTCCTTTTGAGATTAAATCTATGTGCCTATTTATCGGAATCTTTTTTTCTTTGTGATTAGATGTAATAACTGGGCTATATGAAGACTTCTAGCGAAGAAGAGATAAAAGGGAGTGTATGATGCTAAGTAATGATAGGTTGTTTCTGTAGTCATGGCAAGTGATGCATTTAGAATACTAACAGCTTATTGCCAAATGGCTTTGTGCAATTTCTAGATTATGAATAACAGAAAAAACTTCCTGTAGAAGGACTTTTTACCTGGACACTAGTGTGTTTATAAAACATTGACATTGAGGTCTGCTCAGGAGAAAACCTGTATAGTCATATTTGCAGGAATCACAGATTCCTGAAATGTAATTAAATCTGCATATGTAGAAAGTAATTAAGCAGCAGAAATGTCAGTTGTATTTTACGGTTGTTTTATAGTGGTTTATGGTATTTAACTATGTTACTTAAGGAGGAAGTAGAAATCTAAGTGCCTTTTCTCCCCCATGTATGCCTTATGTTCCTACGTTATCTAAACTCAGCAGATGGTTAACACCTATATAGAAAGACAGACTTTTATTGAGAGGAAGTATCTTCTGTCTCTCAATTATTATGCTGATAAATGAAAAATATTTATTTAATCCATCAAGACATGTGTTGTTCCAGCCAGGAACGTGGGATTTTATGGGCAATAGAAACATTCTGGATTTAAAACAGACTTCTTTACAACTTTCATACCGTAGGAGGACATCAATGCATATCAGAAACAGTTCTCCACTTTGCAGTAATGACTTGCTGGCTACAATAATGCAAGCCAGACACTCAAAAATTTCCTAACAGAATAATTTAATAATAATAAAAAAAATCCCTTACGGTTCAAGCCTGCTATTGCTAAAGAAACAGAATGCTAGAAATAATCTCGAGGCACAAGGGTAACTGCCGTGCCTTATCTAGTTTTATTTTCTAAGAGAAAACCCTCGCCCATTGCCAAGCTGTATAAATAATACCACAGACAAAGAAACGCTAGGATGAGGAGCCTTCCTCAGTTGTTTGCCTCGGAGCCTAAAGAAGTTAGAAACAAGATTTAAAAGCCTCAAGAGGAAGAGCAGCACAGGTGAATACCGGTCAGGCAGTAGCTTGTGACTCAGGTGACTGATTTTGTGAAAACCTTGCTGAAAACAGATCTTGCTCCCGATAACAAGTCCGATAACCCGGTAACTGTCAGGGAGCTCGTTAGGAGAGTTCCGAAAGCAGACAGAGTATCTTTACTGCGAAAAGGCTGGAGCGTAGGAAGCTCTCGGTGTGTCTCGGGAACACACGGCGCACTGGGCAGGGTCGCTGGCCCAGGGCTCCGCAGGCTGGGTGCCGAGGTGCTCCCGCCGCCCG
>VZSC01010941.1:463926-514286 GCA_013398225.1 Steatornis caripensis
GTGCTCAGTCCCATCTAGAGCGGGGCGCGGCGGGGTCCGTGTGCGATAGGCTGGCCTGCCCCGGGGCGGGAGCTCCCCGAAAGGCGGTCCGAGCGCAGCCCGGCAGCTCCCAGCCCGACTGAAGCGGCTGACGGTAAATGAAGCTCATTTAAGATGTGAGGGGTGTTTGCCTGGATGAGCCGCTTGTACGCATGTGCCCGCCCCCCACGGAGCCC
This sequence comes from Steatornis caripensis, assembly GCA_013398225.1. Classification (NCBI taxonomy): domain Eukaryota; kingdom Metazoa; phylum Chordata; class Aves; order Caprimulgiformes; family Steatornithidae; genus Steatornis; species Steatornis caripensis. Next base: position 464,142 of record VZSC01010941.1, read on the forward strand.
CGCAAGCAGCCGCAGCCGCCGGGGCCTCCCGCCCGGCCGGGCACCGAGCGGGGACGGCGGCCATAGCAGCGGGGCAGCAGCCGTCCTCGCCCCGTCCCGACGGGGAGCCTGTAGCGGCCCCGTCGAGGCACCCCGCCTCGGTCCCCCGCCGTGCATCATACCCCGGGCCCCAGCCTCCCCGCCCGTTCCGCCGGGATTTTCCGGTCTGCGGAGAGGGCCCCGGCGGTGCCGGGTTTCCGCGGCGACCAGGTGGGAGCGGGCGAGCCGTGCGGGCCCCTCTCCAGTACATGGTGGCTCGGGTGAACCTGAATGCTGGCTGGCCGCCTTTGTTTGGGATCTGAGCGGGGTCCCGGTGGGCTAAAAGGGAGCCGGTCCTCCCTTTCGTCTTCCGTTCCTCCCCTTCTCCCCCTCACTCGTGGCAGAGAGCCCGTGCGCCGTGCCCAGCTGCCTGCCTGCCGCGTGCTGCCTGCCTGCCTGGCTGCAGCGCGCTGCCTGCGGCTCGGGCGCCGGGAAGAGCCCATCACGCGCTATTGTGCGGCTGTTGTCTGACAAGAGTGACAGCTAGAATGGAGCTATTACTTTACAAGAAGTTAATAAAAAGGCGCACTTAGCCTGCTGCCTGCCCTGGCTCCCATCCCTCTGGTTATCCATCACATCGGGTTAGCTTGTGAGGGGAGATGTTACTTAGGGAAGGGGCCCGAGGTGGGGGCACGCGGCGATGTCGGGGGAAGGGGTGACCGTAGCCCCCGGGGGAAGGGCTTTCCGCCGGGCAGGGCCAGGAGGGAGAGCCCCCCGCCAGCAGGTGCCCCCGCGGGGGCTTCGCGTCCTCCCGGACACCTCCGAGCTGGCGATGGAGGTGCGTAACGGCGAGAGCCGCTGCTGCTCGGGACAGCCGGGGGCACGGCCGCGAAAGGCTGCCGTACCGATAGGCTGTGTGTAAAATTACAGCAACACAGGTAAGCCCGTTAGAGAATTTTTCAAATCTCCCATAGACGACACGTGTTGAAGTACCTCAGGGCATTTCATATAGGATGTCTGTTCCCTAGAATTGCCGATTAAGCGAGGCTGAGAGCTTTTGCTCAGGATCCCGAAGTATTGAAACAAGGCGACGTTTAGCTCCGTGCGCGGAGCGCGTTGCAACGCTTGGCGCAGCGGGCAGGGGCGGTCCGAGCCCGCCCGGCCCCCGCAGGGGCTGCGGTGCCGGGCGCGGCGGCCGCGGGTTCCCCGGCCGGGAGCTGGGGAACAGGGGAGCAGGCTCCAGCCCCGTTCGCAGCATGCGGGAGGTCACGTTCTCACTGAACTCGGGTCTTCTCCCTGCCTCGGTAGTGCACACTGATGCGAGGCTGAACCTCCAGGTACCCCAGGCGGAACTCCGCTGTCCGAGCTCAGGCGCTTCATGGGAGGAATTTGGAACCCGCTCGATAGACCCGCTAGATTTTGCAAACTGTAAATTAGATGCATAAATGCAACTTGTGATTCCGTCTGCGTAAGGAGTAGGGCCGCTCACTGTAGTCTCGAACATGATTGTGAGAGCTGAAGCTCTGATTTCCTTGTGGTTTGGTGCTATGTGTTTTGACTGTTACATTCTTTCTACAGTGTTCAAAGGTCAGCATATCCTGTTAGAAAAGGTCATTCTCTTGCTTCAGATCATCAGCTAAATATTTCAGGCTCTTCAAGTCCGCGTGATTGTCAGTTCCGGCGAACTAACAAGGAGGGTGGACTGCAGAGCAGGTGGCCTCAGGCAGCGCGGAGCCCCGCGGGTGCGGGAGGCAGTGGGGCGCAGGGGAGACCCAGCAACACCTTACAGTAAAGGCCCTGCGCTTTTCTGGATATTAAAGATCCATTTCGGTGTTCTGAGAAGCTTTATCAAATATTAAGCTTGATGCTCTGGCAAAATCGTAAGTTACATAATTATATTATTCCGCTTACTTGAATTGTCCTTTCAATTTCAAAGAGACGATACAGTCCCTCTCAAAGAATAGTTTTTCTATGAATTGTTAAATAGTTGCTGCATTCCAGCAGCGGATAAAGCATTTTCTGGTCACCTCTTAGCCATGTTTTTATAGTGGTGTGATGAAATGTTAAATTCTATAGTGAAAACTTCTACACGAAGAGACATCATTAGGTGGATCTGCTTTGCATTTTTTCTTTGCTAACAAAAATGTTTACTGTAGTAACTCAAGAAAATATCTAACAGACTGATAATTTCTACTGTATCTGTGCATCATCCATAATTTTTTTCTTCTCTGCAAGTATATAAGCACAAAAATAAAATCTGACTATGCCTTTGTGCAGATTGGTAGGAGACAGGGGTTTGCTCCCCCCCCAACCCCCCCCCCCCCGTTTTTTTTGGAATACACAGTGTAGCTGATGGCAAAATTTGGCTCAGATATATTTATATATATTTATAACAATTTATATATATTTATATATATTTAACGATGATTTCAGAAATGAGAGAACTAGCCTGATTCTCAGATCCCAAGCTGAATTTGCATTCAAGAAAAGTATTTGTGGTCAATTGTCTCACAACAAAGAAACAGGAGAAAAACCTAGCAACCTTGTGCTCAATACAAGTTGCTAGTAATTGCAAAGACCCAAACTGCTACAGTTAATTTAACTGAAAAGTTGAACTTCTAGTTTGTCCATTTGGAAGTTGAAGAGAGCTATCGGAACACATCGGAAAGTGTAGCAGCTTTTCCATCCTGTTCTTTTCCCAGGGCTGCACCAAGCCGTAAGTGTGGGAGATGCAAGTAGTAGCATCAATTTGTAGATTTGGGGCATATTCTGCCATTGTTGCTGCTGCTTTCACAGAAATTTCTCACGTGGACATCCCTGTCGCTTATAGTCTTGCTAGAGTTTTTGTTATAGGCAGTGCTGTAAAATATTTTATAGTAAACTAGTGGCAGGTCTGAAGAAACTTCCACTTCCCCTTTTCTGAGCCTGGAGAGTGCTACGTTTCCAGGGAAGAAAATGGAGTGCCACCAGCTCAAGCCAGCAGCAAGCCTGAGTTTAATTAAACTTGAATTTGGGACTTAAGAAAGGTTGAAGACAGGTTTTAGACAGCTAGTTGTGTATAGTTATGCTGCTCTATTGAGCCATCACTATTGTTGAGTGGGAGTAGTTCACCGAAGGCAATGGGACTGCTCATTTTGATGTAGGTAAATACCTGCCCGAACAGTTAAGAATGAGTCAGTTTCCACAGGTTTAAATAACAGTAATGCAGTAACAGGTTTAGATTTCCGTTATTAGAACTGCTTTTGCTTCCTCCCAACAATTTTTCCTTAAAACTTCCTTCTGCCAGTTTTAATGTTAGTTTTAATTTTAGTATTACCTGAAGTATTTGCTGCTCCTGAGTAGCAGATTGTACATCACAAATAGCCTTAGATCAGCAGTTTTTTACCATGTCCGAGTCTATTTAGATATTGCTTTTAAAAGAGGTTGCAAAAATATACATGTCAACAATAAGTAATCATGAAAGGAAGGTAGAAGTTACATTTTAACTGTTCTGGTACCTGGGTTTGTCAATATGATTTAGGTGCACTTGATAAATCTTACTTGTATACAATTTCTAATCAGAAAACGACAGAAGGTGCAAGTGCCTCTTGGTGTGGTAACATAATATCTAATCATACATAAATATGTCTAATTGGCTTATTTACTACTGAGTTAACAACAACGCAACCTTGAATAGTCATGAAGAATACTGGGAGTCTTCAGAAAGCTTATTGGGCACTTCTCTGTTTGTTAGGCAATATAATTAAATCTGAGTATTAGAATATACCTACAGACTTTTCTGGCTTAAGTTGGGAAATGCAGGAATTTCAGAATAAGGTTAGCATATACTTTGCAATTTTTATTTGAATTGTGTTGTATTATTTGTATTGTATATTGTATCATAGATGGGATCACATTTTTTGCTGAAGACAAGAATTAATTATAAAAACACTGCTGTGGGGCCGATGATTTTCAAAGTGACAGCTGAGGCCAGTATTACTAGCGCGTCAACAAAAAGATCCTCTTGCCAAAACAGGACAAAAAAATTAGAATGAGTAATAGGGCTACCGAAACAGCATAGCAGTATTTCACATTTAACATATCTATCGCTCTTGCTTTCTTGACATACTTCTCAGTCTGATCAAAAGTTTGCCCATCCCTTTAGAATTAGTACTATCCATTGGCAAAGTTTGAGATTATTTTAAGTGTAATTTTATTTTCCGGATTTTGAAAAATAATTCTTATGGCTATTAACACCTTAAAAACTGGCATGGTTAATGCTTGTACATTAACAAAACTAAGCTCTGATACTTATAATATAGTAGAAACTTAAGGATTGACTTCTGTTCTATTTAGATGTCGTTTATTTTAAAGTAGGTACAAAAGTCTTAAATTGACTTGGTGCATTTATAGGGATTACTTTTCAGTTAACTGTAGCAAATGTTTTTCATACAGCTATCTATTAAGAAAGATGGCCTAATCATAGCAGGAATATAATACTATATAGAATATGCCCATTAATCTGCAGCATAAAAGTTGGTTCTTTTGTTGGGGTAGTGTAGTGCATTAATGATAAATCTGGCAGGAAGATTCAGTCTTAAAGCTCCTCATGGAGAACGAGAACAAAGAAAGATGGTATTTCAACAGCCATCTGTCAGCTGGCGTGTCACCAGTATTTTTACATAGGTGAGATTTCACACTGAAGAAGCCTTCCAGTAGCTTTTCTCACCAGGGCTGTGTTACGGTGGATGCATTTTGAAAACTTCTGTAGTTAGAACTATTTCTCACTTGGCAGTTACTGTGACAATCACCTGGAACTACACTTTCCAGTTGATGTTGCTTTCTTAAACTTACTCGTAGAAGGGTAATAACCTTACCCGAACATATAGAATATATAACATACAGAATAGAAAACCGAAGTATGACATGACGCCTTTGACAAGAGGTTTAACAATATTTAATGTCTTAATTCAAAATAGTATGCACATACTGTTGAGAGCCAAGCTATGAGTAGTTACAACCTGTGATAAACTTCATTATAAGAAAGCTATTAAAGCGCCAATAATGCATTGTATATGAAGTGATGTGATGATGCACTACTGAGCATGCAAAATACCTTAAAGCAAAAGATACCGAGTTCATTGTTTTGTTAACTTGACAACAGCTTAAATGTCAGCATGAGGTTTCCTTTCCTAATTGTTTTTCCAAAAAAACATAAGGAGACTAATCTGTGTTTATTGTATTGTGATAGAGGGCTACAAATAGCTTTGCTACCACAGTGGCTTTAGGTGTTTAGCCTTATTCTCCAACCATCTGAAAAAGACAGGAAAACATATTGAATTGTGCTTCCTATTAATTACGAAATCTGTTACTACTTTTGCTGTTGAGCAAATTCTATCAATCAACGAGGTTTGAAAAGTCTAATAGCATTAAGTATTTATCGAAGAAATGTTACCTTTTCATACTACTCTAAGAGAAATATTAAAAGGTATGCATTAAGGAAATACGATATCCTGAATAATAAAAGTAACATAACATGAAAGCCTCCTTTGTTGGCATCTGATCAGTTCACATTAGAAACATCTAGTGAAACTTCATCGCTTAGTACACCGCTGATTGTACCTTTCTGATTTTTCACTTGGTGCTGGGGTATGAATGGGTCACTGTTCAGCACTGCCACGGTAACTAATTGTTTGACTGTGATTCAGGGTGGACATAATCAGTTCAACTTTGTGCCTGCTCTCTCTTTTCTGTTGCTGTATTGACAAGCAAAGGTGGTGTTACAGGACAGCAGGTTACTGGACAAGAGCCAGACTGGAGGAGATACCTACTGCAGAGGTGACAGCCTGGAAGACCAATACTTTTATTTTACACTTTCAGTTTGTTGAGAAAGTGTGTTCTAGTTTAATCAAACAGTATGTATTAGGAATGCAGATTGATAGATTTAAATGCACAATTAATCATGTAAACTTGTATCACTAAGGAATAACTATTAAATCAAAGCATGATTATTTTTAGAGACTCTTCCACAATCCAAAGTGCACTGTGCAACTGTAACATTATCATCATGTAAAATATATAAAGTTGAGCTACTTGTCTTATGAAATTTGGGCATAGTAGTGTACACAGATAACACCAATTGCTTTTTCTGAGTGACCTATTATATTCTTGATTTAATTTTTGTATATCTCATCCCTCAGCGGTATGTTCTAGGGAGTCAATTCTCATTCTCCTTCCACTTCAAAATGGTTCTTTTAACTTATTTAAAAACAAAACCGAACAAAAAAATCCCATACCTTTCTTATTAAAAAAAAAATTACTGTCATGATGACTTTAGGCCTTTCTAAAATAAATGTGGTTATAGTTTAATTATAAAAGCAGTTTATGTAATGCTGATACATTTTTATGATTTGAGCACCATTTAGTACAATCAAAATAATTAATGATCAAGACGCCTGAGAAATGCTCAAGCTTAATTTTCAGAAATGCAGGTTATTTTGCAGGAATGTATAAATGACAAGACCAACTTAAGTGGTACAAAGTATTCTGCTCACGGAAATGCTAAACTTTATTTACACAGCTTTCTTTCTATCAAATATTACTGAAGAATTAGTGGTACGTAAACAATGGTACATGCAATTTGATCCCTTTACTAAGAAAAATAAATTTACAGTTCTGTTAAATAAAGACCAAATGCTATTATATACAGTCTGTTAACTGAAAGGCCTTGTGAGACATTCAGGACTAATTTTAATACTTTCCAAATAAATACCAAATAACGCAACATTTACAAATAGCACACCAGCAGTATTTTCACGGTAATCATTTCACAAATCAGAATTTAGTATTTCAATTAAGCAAATGAGTAGCAGCTCCTCCATAAATATTAAGGCATGTCACATAGCATCAAAATGGAACCGATGAGCCTCCTGTCGCTTCTCTCTGTCATCTGCTTTCTGAAAAATAATAATAAAAAAACCACTTTGAGGGATCTAGAGCAATACCGTTAGAGAAATGAGTTTTCAAGTGTCGGAGGTTGATGGTTGATTTTCTCCAAGTCACTCATTTGACAAAAGCCAAAAAGCTTAGTAACAGCCCCAATAATTAGCTTTTAAATGATGTGAGTTTGAAGTGGCCATAATCTACTCAAAATTGGCTTTGGCTATTAATGCTCAGCTGTTTTAGTATTTATGACCCATTATTTTCTATTGTTTCTAATAATGCTTTTCTAAAAGGAATATTTAAAAAACATCAAAGAATGTTTCCTAGTATGCATTTATTTAGTCTGCACTATAAATATGAGATGAAATTACTCTGGATTAAGTGTAAATGTCATCTATGTTACACTTAAAATGAGATGCTTTTTAAAAAACTCTGTTAAATACAAATTTAGACAAAGACGGCAGTTCAACAATTAACAGCACCAGGGGGGCAAAAAATGTTATGTGTTTTTGTATTATGAAAATGTGAGGTCGGATGCATTTCCCTGCTTATTTATGCAGAACATTGATCTGCTGAAAGAGTAGTTTGGATGGTGCTTGGGAAAAAGAAGCCTATTTAAATTGTACCATGTGTAAAAACATGTCCCCTCCCACAAGCCTCCTCTTGTGTTCTAAAGCTGTAACAAGAGTATGAAAGCACTTATTAAAGATTTTTGGACACACAGTATGAACTCTTCTAGAAAACTGTGTTTTTGTCATGACAGACAGTATGTATAAATCCTCGCGTAAGAGAATTTACCAAAGCAGATTTAAATGCTTTTTAGCTTGCTCGTACCCAAGTTTTTCTTTTAATGAGTAAAATTAAGAAAAGCCTCTACAGTATGCTGTTGTGTGGGCACTCAGATTTGTATCTCAGTTGATAAATACACATGACAATTTTGGTAGAAATCGGTGCACGTGTTCTGTCATGAAAGTCTGTCATCTGCTTTGGCTTGAGGCCAAAGATTTCCTCATCACACAATGCTATGTATGATAGCAACTCCACTGGATTAACTATGGATTTTGCTGCATTTTGTGGCAGCAGCAGAGCTGTCAGTGAAGTTTAAAAGATATCAATCTGACTTTTTGGCAGAGACTCTATCAACGTCAGTAGTATTCTGAATGTCAAAAATGGGGTGGGAAGAAGGGAGTGGCATACTCTTTCCTACATCGAAATGCTTGTCACATTCCACAAAATTTTATAGTCTCACTTAGAAAGCAATTTTCAGTACATTTCTTGTATGCCTCCTGAAAAAATTACTACTTCAAATTTGACAGTAACTGATCCTCTGATGAATCCATCAAAACTTCTCTAGCAGTATTATCATCAATGTGTAGTGTTCACATGACTAGCCTCAGACCACAAAGCAAGCTATAAAGAATCAGAATACAGGAATAAAGGTCCTTAGCTAACGTAGCAGACTATATTTAAGATGAATAATGGTGTAAATTCCCCCTCAATTTCACTTTCATTTGACATATCAAAGCTAAAAACTAGTAACTGAGATCTGAACGCTTTTCTTTTTTTTTTTAAAAAAAAAGGATCCAAAATTTCTAAGGAATGACAGAGCAACATACTATCCCTAAATCCCACAGTTATTTAAACAATACAGTACTTGGCTGGCACATTGGTGTATAAGAACTGTTGCAGACAAAGGGCTTCCGTTACTACTTATCTGCAGAGGTCAAAGTACATGGTTTATTTTAACTGCTGGATAAAACACTGCAGCTTACTGACAGATATACCCTCTGGGGAAAAGAAGATATTGTAACTGCCAGTACATTGCCCCTTCCTTTCTTTGCTATAGGTACTCTAGAGATCTGTAAGGGAAAACAGCATTTAGGCAGAACACTGTTTTTATGGGAGGATTACCGAATGAGGCAGTAAACCAAGAACAAGCTTAGAAACAAGGAACTTTGGAGTTTAACTCCCAGTCATGTCAGTGATGCACAACAGAGCCTTGGCCAAGATCCTTATTTGTTCTGTACGTCAACTGTTTCTTCTAAAAGTTGGGAATGTAAAAATCAATAAGGTGGCATTGGAAAATTATAGGAATTAACAAATGTTTATACAGTAGTCTGAAAATACACACAATTTATCCAAATATTTGTGCCTATTTTGAGCAAGATGCAGTGGTTAGAAATGAGTTTATAATATAACTAATATACCACTTAATTCACATAGACCTAATCGGGTTTAAAATGGCTCAGAAAACACTCATTCTTTACATTGCAATACACGAATTATTATATGAAGAATTGTTTTAAACACTGACATTAGATCTCAGTTTCTCCAGATGGAATTATACATAGTTAATCCTTCCTCAACTTAAAGTCCAAGTACTTTTTCTGCTACTCTTGTTCCTTAAGAGGTGTTGGAGATAGAGTTAAACCCAGCCAGTGCATAGTCCTAGCTAGCAGTTAGCAATGCTTTCTTGGTACAGTAGGACACGCTAAGGACAGTCATCATAAACTTCATATTTCTTTGCTTTTTGTCTTTTATTCGAGCTTTACTATTACTTGGACACTCTATTTAACATTCTGAAGTGTGAAGGCTGACAGACAAATAGCATTTAAATATGAAGCATGCGCAAAGCCTATCTGAATGTTTAACAAGGTCATTTTATTTCCACAAGCACAAAATAACAAACAGTTCTACCATGTCAAAATGTGCGGTAATTTTATTTGACAGCTAAGATTATGGTTTGGGTATGTAGTAGCATTTATTGGCAATCTTGCCAGTCGGATATGATTGTGAACTAAGCATAGTTAAGAAAAATGGGAATGCATTTCTTTTGTGACATGAAAGGCCCCTTTCAAAATGCTTCTTCAAATCAATGGATTTCCATACACTGCATGTGTAACTCAGACACATGGAGCAAAGCAGCCAATATGCACACAATTGACTCCCTATACAGTCTTGAGTGCTAATGTCAGTGCAGTCAGCAAAGATAGATACAGAAAAAGAGATGTCTTCCTTATTTTTAGATTACCAGCAGAACTCAAGATAAGTAAACTGAGTTTATGTTCCATTTTCCAAAACGGTACTCCTTAAAACTCTGCAAAATAGAAAGCTTAGCGATGAAACAAAACTGTCTCATTTAGCTGGGAATAACAGCTTAATGGCAAAAGCTTATCCATGTTGCTCTTCATTTCCCCTTATAAGTGTCTTAGAGCTTAAATAAAAACAATGCCAATTTTTAAGCTTGCAGTAAATACTGAATAATAAACACCTTCTGAGAATTAATGCAGTCTCTGTCAGAAATTATACTGTAGAAAACTACTCAAAAAACACAGTGTACAAGACTGTAAAATATTAGGAAATGTTAAATAGAAAGTATAGAAAATATAGAAAAGAATCTAGGTAATTAAGCTTACCTTTTCTTGCCAGTGTAATATGCCAATTATTGCCAGGATGAAAACGCAGACACCAATTAAAGCTATAGCTGTTAGCAGCACAATGTTACTTGGGGTCAGATACAGCTTGGCGCTCCAGCTATACAAAAGAAGAAAATCCAAGGAAACATTAATACCCTTCATTAGGAAGCAGAAAACAGATTTAACTTATAAAGATGAAAAGAACCTGCTAGGGTAAGACAGCTAACAACCTGGTCTACAGAAACTAGTGGCTATACTTTGAGACTGAAGCTTAATGGTGTGTACTTGGAAACACATGGCTTAATATAACTGTTTTCACATAACGCCAGGTTTAAATTCAGTTTCTGTTTAACTTTCCAGGAATACTGTGGATATCCTCAGGGACTGACTTTTTTCTCCTTAGGAGATTTACCTCCTGCCCCTGCCCAGGACAAGGTAAAAGGCGTAAGAACCTTCAACAAAACTGCCTGGAGCTTTGGGAGATGGAGAAGCATGGTGGAAGAAGCATGTAAGATAGATCGTTTCTTCCACATGAGAAGTTCCTCTTGGACAGGCTCGTGGGGTCCAGCTGGTTCAGCATCTCTCAGTGTGAAGTTTACCCAGGGACAAATGCAGTTGTAGGCAACATAACCAGCTGATTATGGCAGGGGAATGCTGGAGAGGAAGACATCCCTCGTACGTTGTGGGGTCCTGAGGCTCAGTTAACACACTTTTTGTACTACAGGCTTCCTATCACAGGAAAGCTGTCAGCAGTATGCTCTACGTTGGAGTGGCACTGAGGCCTCTCAGGAAACAACATATCTACGTTAAAAAAAATTGTAAGTTTAAGAACTATTTATTATGAAATCTGATTTCTTCTGGGGATTCTATCCTCTGCTATTCTACAGTGTCCACAGACTTACTTTATAGGAAAGCAAAAATAGTTTAAGGATGAGACAATACAATTTTTTGATAACCAATACCTTAAGAGTGTAACTAGATTTTATTCATCTGGCAAGATGTTATTCCTGTGGTTGTTAATTAGCAACTCAAGTGGCACATCACTTCTCAACTGCTATTTGTCCTATAGTAAAATTAACTGCTGAAACTGATGTCAGAATCATTTCTGCATGATAAATGCAACTGACCTCACTAGTAGATCAAGCGGCAAAAAGCAGCTAGAATATGACTAATGTTTTCTCTAATAGCAAAGACAGAAACATGCTCTCTTTCTGGGATAAACATTTTAATTGCAAAGTGAACTCAGTGTTCAAGCTCTGGTGTAACCAACCCACTCACCTTTACTCAAAGAAAAACATTCATACCTGTGGCAACAGATACTGCATTCAGAAGGGCCGAACTAAAGCTGTTATATGCAACTAGACAGGAATCGCGTGTTTGGTGAAACAAAGATGCTCACTTCAATCGTTACCATGCTTGCAATTTGTCAAAAAGAATGTTGGTAAATCTACCAAATATGTTATTACTTACAGGAGTTGAGCGGGAAGTGCATTTTCATTGTTTGTATGGGCTGGTAATAGTGTTTACGAGCACTAAGAGTCTGTGTAAATACTTGACAAGTATTCTGCCTAGTCACAAAGGCAACTACATCTATAGAACTGACCCCCCCACCCCGCCATTGTTCTTACATTTACTTTCTATACAAGTGACTATTTTTAAACCTACACATAATGCCTAATTTAAACTTTGTATTCATGTAATTTTGTGAAGTGCAAATCAAAATCATGAAGTTACCTTCGAGGAACATTATGAGGATAGGGGATGACTATAAGCTGGGAGTTTGGTATGATAGCTGTCCATTCTTGTTTTCTTACGGACTGAAAGAAAAACAATGGCTATGTCAATTCCTAACAAACCAGCATACTTAAAAGCAAAAAAATTATCTGTTGAAACATACAAAAGGAGAAACAAAAAAACCAGTTGCTTTTTAAAAATGTTAAATACAAGTGATTATTCCCTTACATTTGTATAAACCTTTTATTCTGAATGCTCCAAAGTGCTTTAACAAAAAAAAAAGTAAAAAGCAAAATAACCATTGCTGACATGGAACACAGCATCTGCTTAAAAAATACAAAACAACAACATAATAGGGAAAGAAGAAAAGAACTAATTCCACAAAGGAGGCAGGCAAAGCAATTATCCAAATCAGAATTTGGCCCGTACACTAATGTGAATACCTCACTTTTTAAAGTCGTACCATCAGATATTTAAAGTCTAAAAAATGGTCAGGACCCTACTTTTATGTTTCACCTGAAGATTAGATAATCACGGTAATCTCCACCTCCCATCATACTGATCATGGTCTTATCACTGAGGCAGAAAGGATTATGTGAGTTTATAGGCTGGCCAGCCCAACCCCAGGGAAGTCTTACAGCTGAGACCATAATAATTGGACCATCAGATCTGAGATACATTTACCATATAAACAAGTGCTAACATTTATAGACAACTTCAGTCATCTTTTGGTGTTAGATTCCGAGCTTATACACCCCCCAAAAAACAGGCATACCTTCTGGAAGAAAAAAAAGCGTCCCTAACAGTATTTCCATCCAAACTCTATTAGGAAAGGTAACACCATAAATACTAGCTTGACAATCTTAAATCTCAACTAACCTTTTCTCCTAAAGGACGAGGAATGCCAACATACAAATGGTCGAGGAAATTAGCACTACGTCCCAAGCCTAGCACGTTGTATGGCAACTGGAGAGCAAAATGTGCTGACTGGCTAAGCTGTCCAGCTGAAACAAAATTAGAAAAGAAGCCCAAGTTAGTATTTTGGAAAAAAGACAAACCCCCAAACCACCAACTTGCTACACAAACACGCATTTCAGAGTCAGTAATAAAAATGTTTAAAAATGTCTTCAATCCTTCCCCGCTTTGTCACTGACTTTCCCTTACCTGATCTTGGCTAAATTGCTCAATCTCTAGGTCTCAATTTTCAAATCTAAAATCCAAGTAAGCACATAATATCTAAAGACTGGTTACCAGTATAAAAGTAGCAAAGAACAAAGGTAGGTTTATGAAATTTGACTTAGATACAAAACCAAACAAGGTATGTATTACTTGATCATGCTGTAACATAATGCATCATTTTCTTTAAAAATTTGCTTCACTAACGCCGAGTTCTGAAGGACTTTTCCCAGAAGAACAAAGCACTGCTGTAATATTTAACACTGAAAAGCTTTTAGAATGGCTTTTGAATTAAATACTTAGGATCATGAGGATACTGCAACTGAGATCTTCCTTTTTTTCTTGCATCATACAAATGAAATTAATGTCAACTAAATTAAAGAAAGTAAAAGAAAACGTCATATACTGTGTGCAGTCAGCCTTAAAAGAGGTTAGAGAGTCAGATACTGCAGCTAGAATTCTTAAAACCGTTGAATAATTTCATGGCTACTAACTCTGGTTCTTATGCCTACTAAGATAAGGATAATGAAATCTTACACTTCAGGATGTAAATAGATCATTCGCAAAGGTCAGAAAGGCATGTTTTCTTCTACATAGCAGGCAGAAAATGTGCACATCCCTTTTCTTCATCTGCCTTTAAACTTGGGAGGTATTAGCTAAGCAGGACTTGGGGTGATAGCATACAGAGGGTTCTAGTTTACTTTAAGGCTGACTACAAATGTGAGATCTTTAAGGCTATTTCTTGCTTTACTCCACCTATCTGTCATAAATTCTGTAAGAGTCTGATGGTTACTCAAATGTTCCACTTATAATTGCAAACAAGTAATTAAGAATAACAAGTGTTCATCTGAGAAACACAAAAACCTTGAACAAAGATTAAAAATAAAAGGAGAAATTATAGAGAGTACTGTTAACAGTTTATTGTCATTTCTGAAGTTCTCAGTCAGTGGTAATTAATTTACTTAGGAAAGTATTTCAAATTTACTTTAATTAGCCACTCTAGCTTTTTGCTCTGTTGCAAAACTATTGTAAACAGTTTTCTACTTGTGGCAAGAAGATTAGAAATATCATTCCATCTTCAAGCAGGAAGGTGGGATTTATTTCTTATACCAAGATTGTTCTTTAAGCTTTTGGAAGTCTACGCAAGCAAGATGGAGAAAGTGGTTGTTGCTTCACAGCTTGTTTTGCTTCATCACTAGAACTGTTACTATAAACAAGAAATTAAAAACCTTCTCCTGTTCACGCTGTACATTATTACTTTTTAATACTACTTCAAAGACTATTCAACATTGTCTTTTGCCTTATGCTTCTTGTTTCAAAAAAGTTATTTGGAAGCACCCAGATATCATGGGCTATGGTACTGGTATAGGTGTTGGTGTTTATATTTTTGTTTTAAATAAGTCACTAAGTTCATTGTTTCAAAAACCTTGGGCAGAGTAAAAAGTGTCCACATTTTAGGACATGGTTTTCAACAGTTTCAGCGTATCGGAGACCAAATTTTTAAGAAATAGCTAATGACGTTGGGCAGCCAAACCTTACAAAATTCTGTAGTTTGATATTCAGAAATCATTCTGAACATCTCTGAAATCCAATCTCCTTATTTTTGAAGTCTGGCATATAAAATTTGAAGCAATACATGTCATTAACCTTTGGAAAGTCTTATCTGAAAAACAGAATGATGTGTCATCCATGACACACACTGTACTTGTTCTTTTCTATCTGAATTAAGGCATTTCCCTTCTGTTTCCATTATACTGATGTAAACTTGCTGAAAGCTTAAGAGTAGCGCAATATGCCCTGTGTTAAATTGCCATGTCCTCAACAGCTTATTTCAGGGTGACTAGACCTAAGCAGTGTAAGTGCTTAAATGAAGCCAATTTAACTTTATGAAGGGAAGGTGATTGCATTTACATGTAGAAGCAATGCTTTCTATTGTTTCTTTAAACAGAACTGAATGTGTGATACTGGATTTACAAACAGACTAGTTGAACCTACATAAATAGATTCACAAAATTGATATTGTTCAGTCAGTTTAAATAAGCTTATTTTGTGAAATATTAGGTCAGAACATATAAGAGAGCTGAAAGACTAAAGGAAACTCTGACTTAAAACCTGTGGTCTCCTGAAGCGCCATTCTTCTAATTGTTTTTGGGGGTTTTTTTTGTTGTTGTCTTGGGTTTTTTTTAATTATACTTTTCTTGACAAAATATAATTTGCTTTTAAGTAGTCCATTAAAACCGTTCAGATTAATTCAGAATATAGTAATAATAATTAGGCCTTCAAAAGGTCCCCAAATTCAATATATTACAGGATGGAATAGCTAAATGTATTTCCATAAATAAAAACGTCATTATTTCTTCCAGTTGCTGTATCTTCCTCTAATTTTCAAAATGATGCATTTATCTGGAGCTTTAATACCTTCACTAAAATAGTAACTGAAGATATTGAAGTGTGAATCAACTTGTCAAAAAACCCCCCCAAATCTAACAGAGTTAGAAACTGTAACAAGGAGTTGCTTTGTTTTAGACATACATTCTTTGTACCTGTTCACAATGTAGGCGACTTTTCTGGTAAAAAAACCCCAGTTCATTGTGTAAAACAGTATCTAATTCTAGCCTGTATTGTCAGACTTGCATCTAAATTCTTCTTCACTGTCATCTACCTTAATATTGAGGTCAACACACAAATGACTGCTTTCTTATAGATTATACACATATACGCCTCCTAGAAAAAACTTAAAAGTTATTCCAAAAAAGTACATGCAGAAGTTGCACAAATTGCTGCATAGCTGTGAACAAAGTGCACGGAACAGATGGAGTAAGACAAAGCCAGTTCAAGAGTCAGGTAAAATTTCACAGTGAATGTGCATGACTCACTTAAGCTGCACAGCTGAAACACTACAGTGATATTTACATTACAGCGATTACCAGCATTGTGCTACATTGCACACCAAAGTGTTGCCCCATCCTTTGAAGCTGTCAGCTCCTTATTTTATTTGAAAATATGCCAGAACCACTTACCACAAAAGAAAGGAAAGATACAACTGATATAATGAAATACCTGTGTAATATGCATAAACATTTACAAAGCAGCTTTCAGAAAAAATAAAATCCCAACAACTCCAAACATGAAAGCTGTTTAGAAAGTTGGAGAAAATTATTTCCTTGGCTTTAGATGAAAGCTTTACTTCAGTTCCCTTATTACTGCCTTTGGAGTTGCAGGTGAGTGGTTGGAAAAAAAAAAAAAAGATCGCAGAGGAAAAGCTCTTTTTCTGCTTAAAATTATGCAATGGCAACTTCAGCTATCTAAGGCCTGAGCATGTCTCCCTCTTCTTAGTTGTTTGCCTCTTTTCATTAGTCCACACAATAGGAAATTCTAGATTAATGCACTACACAATTTCACCTCTCAACTTTTTGTGCAGTATCTTTTCCTGGAGTTCCAGAAATAACTGGGGAAAATGAATTGAAAGTGCACACTTGCAGCTGATACCTATTGCTTGCAGTGCTGCTAACACTTGTGATACTTCCTCTGAAAGCCCAAACTCTGATACATCAAATCTGATGTATTTATATGACAAATATCTGTTTTCATTAAGAATAACTGTACACCATGAAATGACAAAAGTAAAACTAGAAACTCTACAAACCCAAACAAACAATAAAAAGATCATCCCAACCCTTTGCACAGGTGAAAGTTGTCTAATTTGTAATGCCTAAATATTCGAAGCTTGGTAATATTGCATGTAACCCTGCAAGTTCAAATAGGTTTCCTAAACAAAAGAAAGTTACAAAGAAAAACATACTAGCAGGGTATCCCCACCTACAGCAACCAGAAAATCCCTCTTAACAGAATCCGCCTATTCAATTATGAAATGATTCCAGCTTGTTCCATGAATACACTCTTCTTTCTATATAGTGGAATTCCACATAACGAATCCTGCAATGTCAAATGGCTACTGAAACTAAGCTTATTTTGCTTTTGTCTGGTACGTATTGCAATGTTTATATTTAAATTCATTGCTATAATAGCTGCTAGACATTTGTGTTCACCTCACAATCCAATTTAGTTAAACAGCGTGACAACTCAATGCAACAACAGGGAAGAGTAAGCAGATTTCAAAAAAACNAGCTTATTTTGCTTTTGTGTGGTACGTATTGCAATGTTTATATTTAAATTCATTACTATAATAGCTGCTAGACATTTGTGTTCACCTCACAATCCAATTTAGTTAAACAGCGTGACAACTCAATGCAACAACAGGGAAGAGTAAGCAGATTTCAAAAAAACAGAAGGGCAAGACTTAACAGCATGCAAAAGGTCGGTCTGCCGTGGAAGGTTTAAAGCAAACCCAGCAAAATGAAAGAGCTCTGAAATGAGAATGGCAAAGGCTATCAGTCCATATGGCTTCAGTCATACAGATGCTTACACAAATCGACTTGATCCATATGAGCAATTCAATTAATCTATTCATATGACAATATTATGCCTATGTATGGATATTGATCTTTGAGTAAACCGTAAGCACTTACTGTTCTGTTGCTCCTGGTCCACAGGATTAATATTTTTGGTAGACACAAACTCCAACTACGACCCTAGTTATTTCAAACTCTAAGTCTATCAGTGTATTTTTACTTTAAGAGAGAAAATTAAGACGTCAGTAGCACAGGCTAAAACACAGAAGATATTTTCCCATTTTAAGTGAAAGTGCAAACTGAAACAATACATCCACCTGAAGCTCCAGTCAGGTTGACCTGGTACATACAAGACATGAAAAAAGTATTTAAAAAAATATTTTGGGTATGCCACACACTGCACAGAACAACAGGCCCTCCCTCCCATAGGTACCCTTATCACAAAAATGGCAACAGGGAGCTGTAAGCGTTTTCGCCTCAGCTGTCTGGCTAGTCAACACACAAAGGAGTCAGCCAGTACTGCTGTGGTTACAGCAAGCCATAGCTACCGGTCTTATCCTTCTATCTGCTTGTCTGTAGACAGGCAGACTTCAAAGCCAGGAATTCCTACAAAGGAGAGAAACAGAAGGTATCTGAGGGTTCAGAAGTTACACAGAAGAGGGAGAAAGCAAGCAGGAAGACAGAAAAATTGGATTGTGGTGAAAGGGGAAGTGGTATCTGAAGAAAAAATGGGGTAAAAAGAGTTGCTGATGGCTAAAGGCAGCCTGATGTTGACAGTATGAAGTCTCTACAAGACTACCCAGTCATTTGACTTGTTCAGCTCTTGACCAGGCAACATTGCAATAACAAATTTAAAATGCCTGCCTTGTGCTGGTGCTACAACATGAAACCATTCTTGTGCAGTTTCTGAAAACATTTCACTACATTAACAGCTGCTCCATATTAAAGTATCTGATCTTATTTATGTTGTTCTGGATCCACAAGGACATTAGTTCTAAGAAAAATCAGTTGGTGTTATTGGTAATAAAATAAATAAAATGGTAATAAATCAAATGTATCAAGTAGGTAGCCTTCTCAAGAAAACACAAAGGATCATTATTGGGACCCGCTTCAGCTTGCAAAGATGACATGCCTGCATTTTAGTCAAGGTCAGAACTGTTAACGGAGTCGTACCTAACCGGCATCAGTCATTAAGGAAAATTCTATCCAAAACTAAAGAGATTTACTAGGGCTACTATTTCATTTTCAGCAATTATTTTTTTAGGATGCTAAAGCTTAGAAAAACCCCAACACCCACATAATAAAAACCCAACAAAGCCCAAAAACTTGCATCTGGCTAGGTTTACTGATTCATCTTACGTATCCTCCCCGCCCCAAGAATAGCTTCAGTTTACTCTATGCTCAACTCTAGATACTATACTTTACTTTATCCTATGCATTGTTGCTTACAGGATTCAGCTGAAAAACACTGAGTCAGAATGATACTAGAAATTTCTTAGAAGCCAATAAAAGCCTGCAAATGCAGGTGTAGAGCTGAAAATCCAGGATAATACTCATAGTTAACTGTGAGGTCTCCTTAAAAATGACAACGCCAAAAAAATGAGGAGTGGAGAAGGCAGGTTGCAGGAAATGGTTCAGAAAGCATGACTTCTTAAATTTGAACTTGCATACTTCTCCCAGATTTACACCTGGACCTGATCTCAAGCATAAAATTTCTTAAATATTTGAAGAAGCTGTTGCAATTGAATTTCGTCTCGGAGAGAGAAGGTCTGTGGAGATATTAACCCCAGATGCAAGACCCACTACTTCTCAATTCTAATGCTCATTTTGGCAATTGCTATTCCTTGTAGCTAATGTAACAGTATTTCTTGTTGTAAGATTACGAGTGAATTGAGCAATGTAAAAGTAAAAGCACAGAATATGCACTAATTATTATTCTGCTATCTTTTAACAACATACTGGAATGCTAATAGGAGAGAGAATACTTCTAACAATGTTTTAAAAAACGCCTTGGAATTATGCAAATTTCTTGTACTTCAGGCTTGGCAGATCAAAGAACCTTAAAACAAATTAGATGAGGCCAGCCATATGCGCCTTTTAATTTTACTCTTTGCATGAATATTGCATACATGAAAGATACCGTAATTCAGAACTAAAGACCTGCAGAATTCCGAATATTAGAAGCAGAACAGTGGACATTTCATCGAGTACCATATCACTTTAGCCCAGGGGTGAAAGGGTAACTTAAGGTGACCGGATAGTTTGGTTTCTGTGGTCCAGCCAATAACTCTTCCTCTGCTAAGATGAGTGTTAAAGACAAGAAATAGCATCAGCTGACTTGAAAAAAGCCTAACGGAATGGTGAGCATGGTTTTCATTAGAAAAAGAACTATGTTGTTACTCAAGTTACTTCTTCAGAAAGAGATGAATTATTTTTAAAATATGATTACAAACTATCAGATTCTCTCATTATCGCTTTCATATAATTAAAAGCTTCAGATATGGATTGTTCCATGAGATTACATAAGGAATGCAAATAAGCTGGTGAAAATTAGTTTTGAAATAGTATATTGATGCCATACTTTTAAAAGCTTAATGTGGAAAAGATGTTTTGTAAGTTTACATATAGCCCGAAAATGCCAAGTGGGTTTGGTACTGCCCACCAGTACACATACATAAAAGTGTTGCTTGACGTATTTCTTGACAGCCAAATAGAGTATGACTCTGATGTAACAGACTGTTTTTCAAGATAATAACCTGTAGGCCAGTAATTCTAGTTAAAAGAACATTTAATGAATTTTACGAGTAGGACTTGTAAAAGAAGAAAGTTTAGCTACAAACTTAATATAATAGCTTCAGAAAATATGACTTCGAAAAGTTCTTGCAGGAATTATACAGACTTAAAAAAATCTATTAACATATTACAGTTGAGAAGCTGATCAAAGACAGTATTATAAAGTTCTCCATAGCAATACTGCTAGGGTCATAAATGCACTTGGAATTCATTACTGTTATTTCATAATGTCAAAACAGAAAAGGAAATTCATCATTATTGGACTCCGTTAGGTTTTTATTATTGTAAATAGTGTAGCAGTGAAGATGAATGGTACTGTATCAGTTTTAAATCATATTTGATAGCTGTTTCTTAGAGTAAATTGTAAAAACATTGCATTGTTAAAAGCACCGCTTCACCCCCCAAGAAACCCCCGCCAAACAACCAAGCCCTAAAGATAATGTTTAGGAAAAACCTATTTGCTTTTGTTCTCGGAAGAGAGAACAGCAAAAAAAAAATTTAAGAAAATGATACATGAAATAGGTCCAAATTCTAAGCTAGCTTTATTCCCCACAGCTGAAAGGAATTTGTAAACTATGTGCATTCTTCCATGACACAGAGGTCTATAGCTGGAAGAACATCTTTGTTTTGCCACTGGGTTAGTTTATAAGCTTGCTTAAGTAGTAAGGGCCAAAGGGTCAAACATACACAAAACAAACCCATCTAAACTTGTATTTCCTCAAAGTAGGGTTTAGAATCAGTTTCTACTGCAGTGAATTAACCTTTTAGTAGATATTCTGCACTTGAGACCCCACAAATCCATTATTTTGTCATCTTCTGATTAAAATTAAGTCAATTTATAAAAACTAAATTTATTTCGAAAAGCAGCACATAATATATTATCCATATAAGCCAAGTGTCAGTCCTCTACGATTACTATTTACGATATCCCAAATTTAAAATACTTTTAAGAATCTAATAATACAGATTCTACTAGCTGTTAGACAGGATTTTTTAAAGCGTATTGTATGAGTTCACTTAAAATATGAGATTTCTGACCTTGAAACTGTGTTAATTGCAAGTAAGCAGCAAGAGTTAAAAACTTCTCTGACTACAGGAACAATGAATCTAAATGAGTATAATTAGATCTAAGCAAAGGTTATGTTGTAGTTTTTTTGATTTATAGCCATTTTACAGCACTTCCCTAAAGAAGGGTCAGTTTGATAGTTTTACTAATGCGTTTCTTCTCTTACACAAAAAGAGACTTTTTTTGTGTATGTAACAGTTACTCATCGGTACTCCTGATTCTCTGATAAGACAACTGTGTGTAGGTATTTGTTCACCGGTCACACGGCCAAAGGAACTATGAAGCTGCGTTTTCATTGTTAGTTTACATTCATGTGGGTGCACCAAATTTAGGGAGGCCTGCATTAAGTCCCAGTGAGCCTGAAGGAATAAACACGTTGCACTACTTTAAACCCACTGATTTCTTCATTTAGATACACGTTCATCCAATGAATGCACTCAACTAAGTTTTAGTGGCAGGCTGGAAAGGAATTTTCTAATATAGAAACTACAGTAATTTCCAGTAACACTGACAGCAGCTCTCAAGAAGCAACTTTGTCAATAGGTCCGTATTGCAAAAAGATCGCCTCCAAGAGTACAGAGGGGCAGTGATCAACTGCAAGTAGTTTAGTTAACAGCGTAAGGAGAGATTTCCCATCTTTATTACACAAATTTGTGAAAGAGTTTTTACTCTTTACAAAGATATGAAGTGCATTCCAAACTGTTTGTGCTTCTGTTGTTTTGAAAAAGAAGTACTCGTATGTCCTTTAAAATAAGGACCAGGTGCAACAAAATTGCTTCCGTTTGTAAGTCTTACTGGTATCCTATCAGAAACTCAACTCTAAAGCAAATATGCAACATGGAAGCAAAAAGAGGGCAAAACCCAAGATACCCAGACATCAGGAGGAACAGAACAGAAAAGGCACTCCAATGTGGATTAGAGTAATATAGATAACACAGCAGGAATCTCTAGAAACCTGTCCTGAGGCAAAACGCCTTCTAAAACAGGATAGAAGCTGTGAAACTAAGGATGTCTGTACTTTTATGAATATGAATCCTGCATGTCTCTTTGCAAGCAGCCCTACTTCCTTATGCAACATCTTTTAGTGTTATCTTCTATTTCCCCATAAACCCTCCACAGTACACTAAGTTTTTTTCTGCTATGCTCCTTTGTTACTGCTTGGGCGAGAAGTTCAGACTATGGCTACTTGCAATTGCGTGGGTGCTAACCATATGGCCAGCCTGAGGACAAAACCAGACTAAGTAACAGTCGATCTATAACTAAAGTCTTTTCCTCATGTGGAATTTTTCTTCCACTGAAGTGCTGATTTTTACAGAACTGGTAAGAGTTTTAGTTGAGGCACGCATGCTCCAGTTAAAATTGGCTTAAGTAAGCTAGTATATTCAAAAGTTATTAAGGACCACAAATAACCGTAAAGACAGCATACTGAAGTAAGTTTCCCATCCACAGGAATCCAGGCTTTTGAGGGATAAGGAGAAAGATCCGGTGCAAGCCTTTACCAGTATTTTCTGATATGGTTAACAAGATAGGCTGGGCTGTACCGTGACTTGGCTCTGACAAAGCTTACAAGTCCATCTTGGTAACTGGCAATAATGAAATATGCCAGTTGTTACCCAACCAGAACTGGCTGCCTAAGGGCATGGGTCAGATAGTCTAACAGAGTGTAGCGTAACTAAAAATCTCTAAACTCATCATGGGGTTTAAGTGTTTCTAACTAAATATGTAAGCTCTTTCTACATTTAGCTTATGAAGAAAACCTTCAGAGCAGTGAAGCTGAGTGTACAACTGGCAGGACAATTAAGTTTGTTAAAATGAATTTGTGCAAGAATTAGAAAAAATACTCTGCATTTTCACGTTAGCATTAATTATTAGTTTGATTAAAATGTCGAGTAATGCTTTCAAGCTTTCAAACCTGTATTTAAGCATGTGCAAATACAGAAGTGCTACAGAATATCAGGCTATGTTTTTGCAGCTATGTGGTTCATATTTCAGGACATCTTCTTTCCCTTTATTTTTTCTAGGGTGGAATTAACAGTTCTGAGCACAGTATTCAAGGTGAGAGCATGATCATTAATTTAGGACCTTAACATGCCCACATTTTTTCCCCTAAATTATTGCTATTATTTAAATTAGTGTTATACAGAATACAGTTTTCCTAGTGAACTACATGAAACTTTTCTTTTTAAATCTGAGTGTAATTTGAAGTAAGACTTGAGACACAGATGCAATGACCATTGGGAAGGAGTTGGAATGGCACAACAGATGTGCCTACTCTGATCATGTTTTGGCTTGCAAGTTTGGGATTTTGTTGCCTAAGCAAAAAGTGCATCCATTATGGCCAGAAGATTAACAGTCCTAAGTTAGACCAATAGACCACTTAGTACAGTCGTCTGTGTCTTCTAGGAGCCACTACTACACCGCTAGGAAAGCAGCTTAAACCCCAGGATATTCTAACATTAGGCACAGCTTGGACCATGGCCTAATGGCTTATTCTATTTTTGTCTACCTTGGTTTTAGACTCATGTAAACAGGGGCATCTGCAACATCATGTGATTAAACCTCTAGTTAAGCTACAAGTTGCATGAAGCACAGCTTCCTTCCATTTATTCTGACTTTCTTACCTGATGATTCTTTAATACCTTGTAGTTCTTCTGTTTTGTGAAAGGACACAGCCATTCCCTCTCTATCTTCCTCAGGCTACTCCTGATTTTACAGATGCCTGTTAGGCTGCCAGAACAACTACATCCTGTGAAAAATACATCCCATGTTTCCTCAATATACAAGTTTCTATTTAGGTATTTCAAGGCCACTGTTGTTTCTTAATACATAATTGCTAAG
Organism: Steatornis caripensis; assembly: GCA_013398225.1. NCBI lineage: Eukaryota > Metazoa > Chordata > Aves > Caprimulgiformes > Steatornithidae > Steatornis > Steatornis caripensis. The sequence goes on from VZSC01010941.1 coordinate 488,516, forward strand.
GAACCGGCAGAAAAGTAGATCATCAAAAGCTTATGCTATTTCACAAACTGATGAACTGTACCCAATGATTTTTCAGATTGGGCAAGATATAGCCAACTGTTCAAACCCAATTTGCATGGGACAGAAGAAAAGAAAGAAGAATGCAGTTGCAATGTTTGCAATAAATACGCAATCTGTAAAGGAAGATGAGAAAGTTAGGGGTTTTTGGCCTTGTAAACTGAAGACAGTATTCAAAACCAGACCCATTTCGCTCTGTAAACTTCTTTCCAACTCTTCAGGTTGCTGAGAAGTTTACAGAGACTGACCATGCCATGTGTACTCACATTATGAGACTGTCTTACCTGACCCGTTCTTCAGGTATCCATTTGCATCTACAGTAGTGTACATGATGTAAGGACCAGGCTGATTAACACCAAAAGGCTACAAGAGGGGGAATAAAAAAGCAGGCAAAAATTTTAGGAACAGACGAAGCTATAGTAATAAAACAATAAATCAAAGAAAGTGTTTCGAGATTAATGACTTCCTTTTGATATAGATAATTTCCAAATCTTGCAACAGTTTTAGTTTGGTCATAGCATTACGTGGAAATTAATTTTCAAAGTAAGGCTAATCAGTTGGCTAAGTAACGTTTACTTTCTCATGAAGAAAGCAATACTATTCAGTCCTCTGGCAAAAGGTTTAATGTTTCCTTGGAAGTTCCAAGTAAAATTAAAACCCCCTAAAAATTCAAACAAATAACTGCATGTTCTGAAAAAGCAGAACTAATTTCATATTGTCTGAGAGAATGCACTATCTTGATGGTCTTTCTGAACTGAAAAATACTACACAAATTCAAAATGTTATTATAATTATTTAGCAGTATTTTATTTAATTCATTAAAGTACCTAAATTGTTGAGTACCAATAGCTATTTTAAGTCTCTCGAAAAAGAAAATGTATTTAAACATCAAAGTACAGTTACGGCAAAAGAATTTAAATAAATAAATAAATAAATACAACCAAAGGGAGTTGCGTGAGTGATGAACCGTAACAAATGCACCTAAGTAAGAAGGGGAGGGGGAAACAATTATCTGCTATGGTGGGGAAAGGAGAGGAGGGGGGACAACCGGAAGAATAGATTTTAAAGAAAGTTTTCCTTTTTGTTTGAATGCTGAATTCAAGCGGATATTACGGCATCAAATCCAGTGAAGATCTTTCAAATGAGTTACAGAAAGAACACCAGCAGAAGAGATGGTGACCCATTTCCCACCATGCCTCAAAAAATCGTAAGTTCTAAACCGTAAGAATAAGTGATAATGATGAGAGATGGTATCAAAGCTTGAAAAATAATGACCTATTAGAATGAAGAGGTGACGTTAATGCAGATCTATGAAAGATGAGTAAATAAGGCGAAGATCTGATTTTTTTTTTCTTTTGGCACCAAGTAGCTGTATTCTGGCATAATGTACTTTATGTTATTTTCTGACACAGAACTTCTATTACAGTGGAGGCAATAGTGTTTCAATGATCTTGATAACGAAATGTTCACCGACATCTGCTGTGAAGACTGGCTTTTTAAACCCTCTCTTTAGTTTTGTAATTAAGCTAATAATAATATCAAACGCCCTTATTATTTTATATCAGAAATTAAACCCTATGTCTTAAAATAGGCATGAAGAAAAAAAGCTGGTCCCATTTGAAACAGTTTTTGTATTTTCAAGTCAAAATCAAATTTCTATTTTTGCAGAGCTAAAGTGCTAATGCTAGCTTTGATAGTAATCTAAGTTCCTCTTTTAGGCCAGCTTTCACACTGAACATAGCTAAACAATTTGCTAATTGAAAGTTTGGTGGGTGAGTTGCAGCATTTCTGGAGATGATTAAAATAACTGAAATAGAAATCAGCACATGTATATGTAGCTATCTGCAGAATCATCAGAACCAAGTTTATTTCCTTCCCTTCTATCCTTCATTGTACCCACTTACTGTATTTTAGTCCAGAAGCGGCTAAATGGCTGAAGCTGTCCCATAATACCTTTTGCACAGCCTTTCTGACTGCCCAGAACAAGACTTTGCACGCTACATAGTTTGGGCACCCAGCTGTATTACACAATTTTTTCTTGGATCTGGTATATCCCAGCCCCCATGTCGCTGGGTAACAAAACTCACTGTAGAATGAGTCCACTGATTTCATCTCTGAGCAGGCAGCTGGTGAAAGGTATGGGTCTCAAAATATGCGGAACTTGTCCAGTCAGGGTTTGGATTACACATTCTTCCAGTCAATAACTGTCTTAAGATGTGGAGAGTTTTTGGTATAACTAGACCTCAGCTTATTTGAAGCTAAACAGTAATGCAAAGTTACAGTTATACTTACTGTTATTTTCCGAGGACAGTCATTAGAACAGAGGCCACTGAGAACTGTAAAACAAAGAAGTGAGCTTGTAGTGTTAACAAGCCATGTTACAAGTACTGCCTCTGAAATCTGTTGAAGTATAGTGATAGTGTCAAGTATCCATTAAAACACATAAAGAAAATAAATGTCTTCTGTATGACTTACTCTAATGTATAAAAAAATTCCTAATCTGTTTAAAGAATACTTCTTTGCAGAAATTAATCAGCAGATTAATCATCATAAATTGAATTATCATACCTCATTGGTTAACCAGCTTCAAAAGGAGGGATTTGACAGTTAAGAAAACCCTAATGAAAACATTTTTAAAATAGTGGATTGTACATTTTATTAATTATTCTTCATTTCTAACCATTCAAAAATATTGTCAGAGGTTCAGCTTTACCGCTTTAACCGGTAAAAAGTAAGTATAGGAAGGAAAAGCCTTTACAAGGGATAGTTTTACATCTTGATTTAAAGCAATTCGCAAAAGCTGTGACAAACAAAAGTCCCATTACCTGTTTCTTCTATAAATTCAAAAGTATTATAAGCAGATGTGTATACTGCTACTTAATAGCTAAAGCCTGTGACAGTTGTCAATTCCTTTTTTAAAACTTACTAGTTTCAAAAATCAGTTAAATTACAGAAATATCTGTTAAACATTTATAATCAACTAAAAGACAGACAATGAAAGCCATCTGTTCTATAACCTAGAACATCCTGCCACATTGTTTTAAAGGCATTTTAGTACTGATACTCTAATATATAAACAACAACAAAAAAAAGCACAAACACACACACACAAAATCTAAGGTGTCATTCTGATGCAACATTTGGACTTCAAATGTCAACAGTTTGGTTGAGCAGTAGCCCAATAATGGCTATGAGCAGCGCAGAGGATACAGACTGGGCAGTATTGAAGCCAAGCAAAAATGTAATTTCTCCATGAGTTACAGTATCCCAAAGCAAGCGTGGCAGATAGATAGCAAAAATTAAGCTTTGGACCAGATCTGAGGGCAGGTCATGCTACCTGCTAGTTTTTTTTTTTTTTTTTTAAAGCTTTTTCTATCTACTTGAAGGCTCCGTGGAGTTTTGGGTACAAAACATTTAGGGACAGTGATCTACTAAGAGGTGCACATAAGCTGTTCATATTGTAATAGTCTGATTACAAATCATTCCCTACTGGAGTCAGAAATGGCACTGTTCTAGCGAAGGAGCATTTCTAATATTTTGTGCACAAATATTAACAACTGGCATGACTCCCGAGTTATTATTCTTTGCTTGCTATTTAAAAATGTTGAAATTTCCAAACACAGAAAAATCTATTATTTTTTATACAGTAAAAAACCCCTCAGTATCTGGACAGGTAAGATGAAAGTGTGGCAAAGCAGAATTCGAAGACTGTGAATCTATAAACTTATTTCATATGTTATACGCAGGTGTGTATGGGAAGAGTTGGTTACACTTGCATTTTGATGCAAAACAGCACACTGCAATTTGCTGTTCAGTGTCACTACTGGAACAAATAATCCAACCAAGTACATTTGACATCAGTTATCATGAGCAAAACTGTTCTCATTGNTCAAACACAGAAAAATCTATTGTTTTTATACAGTAAAAAAACCCTCAGTATCTGGACAGGTAAGATGAGAGTGTGGCAAAGCAGAATTCGAAGACTGTGAATCTATAAACTTATTTCATATGTTATATGCAGGTGTGTATGGGAAGAGTTGGTTACACTTGCATTTTGATGCAAAACAGCACACTGCAATTTGCTGTTCAGTGTCACTACTGGAACAAATAATCCAACCAAGTACATTTGACATCAGTTATAACGAGCAAAACTGTTCTCATTGTCCATATTCCAAATAAGTGAACACAATGCATTTACTGGTACACTAACTTACACAAAGTATGTTTTGTTAGAAATATTCTCCCCTGTATCACAGTCAACATATTTTTGGACTACTCATTAATTCCCATTTCCTGGTGTTTTTATGCAAAAATACTCATACCCTAAAAGGGTGCTAAAAAAAGGCTTGCTCCAATTTTTAAGACAGATATACACAGAGCGAATCAAAAAGCACGTTGCAAATTAGTCTTTTTTCCCCCCATTAAAATATCACACAATTGTAATTCTAACATGGCTTTGTGAAGTATAAGATTTTTCTAGAGGATTTTCTGCACGCTTGTGTGAATTACACTCCCATATACAGTATTATTTAAAAGAAGGCTTCCATTAGGCATGACAAATCATTACAAGGTATTACGATGAGACTAAAGCTTTGGCCAAGGAGAAAGTAATAAATGCATCAGCCCCCAGTAGTAGCTGCAGTTCTGTTTATCTTATGGTGTGCAGAACGCGTGCTTTAGAAGGATTAGATGCATTTAAATAACATCAATGCAAATACAGTTTTTCAAGGTGAACCTTTAGTTGTTCCTGTTCTGTCCTCATAAGCTCATGTACGGCCTAATTTTTTAACTGGTTCTCAAAAAATCAAGCAAGACAGACAAGCCATGGGCTCAAAGCTCAACACCTTTGCAGTCTGGAAGAACATGGTATGGCATGTGATTTGAAAACCTAATTACTCTCAATTACAAATATCATAATCTAATTCCAGCATTTTAAACCAAGCCTCCAATCAGTTAACACACCCATGCCACGTTCATTGCCATTCTACGCTTTTACGGTAAGATGTGTTTTGTGCCACGTAGTACTTTTAGACTGAAAACACCAAACTGACTTACACATGGAAACAAACTGGCCCTCAGAACAGATCACACAGCATAAGCAAAATCCCAGTCATCACTGAAATGAAACCAGCCCATTTTGCACTAGATTCTCCATCGTTTCCAGATGATATAAAAAAAGAACTCCAGTGAAGTAGGCTTGATATGACAGAGGTACATCAAAAAAGACTTAAGTCTCTGCTGGAAAGAAAATACTGCAACCACTTGAGGCAAATGAAAGTAAGGGCGCTTGGCTATTGTTTCTTGCCTAGGTTTCTGAAAATAGGCAAGATAAAAAGGCAGTCATCATGGACGAACAAAGCATATTCCTTCAAGTCAATACTGCTGTAATTTCTTCTGGTTCCTTTCCGCCTCCCTACGGCATACTATTTATATGTGCAAGCATAATTACATTTTTTGTCCAATTAGTGATTTATGAGCTAATAGTCCTCCAAATTTTAAACAGCATCACACATTAAAAAAAGAAAATTTAAATTGAACGATAGACGTGTANTAAGGGCGCTTGGCTATTGTTTCTTGCCTAGGTTTCTGAAAATAGGCAAGATAAAAAGGCAGTCATCATGGACGAACAAAGCATATTCCTTCAAGTCAATACTGCTGTAATTTCTTCTGGTTCCTTTCCGCCTCCCTACGGCATACTATTTATATGTGCAAGCATAATTACATTTTTTGTCCAATTAGTGATTTATGAGCTAATAGTCCTCCAAATTTTAAACAGCATCACACACTAAAAAAAAAAAAAGTAAGTTGAACGACAGACGTGTAGATCTAATGCCATTTTTATATTGACAACATTATGTTATGTGAGGATATAAGCAAAGGAATTCTACAGAAGGAGCCTCGTAAGTTCAGTTAGTCCAACCCTTTCCCTCAAAATCAATTAAAATATACTGCATATTCTCTTAACCTAGGTGTCAGGACCTCTAATGTTGGTAACTGCAGTTTCTCCAGGAATTTGTTAGTACTTCAGTATTTACTCTTCATAGTTTGTTACTTTACGGTGTATCCCTGCATGGACACATAGAATGCTCTTTCCCCATTGTTACGCATCATTATGAACTGAAGACATAGTTCTTCCTTAATTTCTCTTTTAGGCTAAACAACTTTGTTCCATGTGCTCTTTTCCTGCAGATCATATTTTTAGACACTAAGTAATTCTAGTTTTTCCTTCGGAAGCCAGCTGAGAAATGAGTATTTAAAGACCTAGTATTTGTCTTTAGAATTTTGCTAGAATGCAGAAGGAAAGCTCCAGGATGAAAGGACAGATCTTTTGGCACCAAGTAGCTGTATTCTGGCATAATGTACTTCATGTTATTTTCTGACACAGAACTTCTATTACAGTGGAGGCAATAGTGTTTCAATGATCTTGATAACGAAATGTTCACCGACATCTGCTGTGAAGACTGGCTTTTTAAACCCTCTCTTTAGTTTTGTAATTAAGCTAATAATAATATCAAACGCCCTTATTATTTTATATCAGAAATTAAACCCTATGTCTTAAAATAGGCATGAAGAAAAAAAGCTGGTCCCANCAATGAACACTTATTTAAAGGTCATCGTGGTCAACATCGATATTAAAAACAGCAAAAGTGTTGAAAATAATGGGCACGATCACTTTGAATTTTAATAAGTAGGCTAAAATAAAAACAAGACAAACCCCTTTGAAACGAAACAAAACCAAACTTATTCAAGTTCAGATTCTGCAACAAGAGATTTCTGCAATCCTTAATATTTTCCATGCTGTGTTTTTTGTTTTCTAGAATTATCATACACAATGCATTACCATGTTATCATATGCAGACACTCAAATATTCACGTTCCTCTCAAGGTCCCATTATGATTTGATTATACAGTGATAACTTACCAATAACTTTAACAAAATAGGCATCTGCTTCAAAGTTATTTTTTAATGTATGGATAGCAAAGTCCTTGCTGGAGTACCCTTTGCTTAGCACAATGATATCCAAGATTCCCTAGAGGAAAAAAAAGTTTACGTTAGAATGCTGATTTACTCTAGATAACATCTAAATTTAGCAAAAAAATTCCCTTAAAGGTACAAAGGAAAAAAATAAGAGTGCGTTCAGCAAAGTTTACACCTTTGCTACTAGTTTTAGTATCTTTCAAATTTTACTAGTCTATGGCAATTTAGAACAGAGCGCTCCATCCTCAGCTGGCCAGGACAATGCATGTGGTCCACGGCTTCTTTCTTGCCACTGAAGAGAGCAGCTCAAATGGAGCATATGGAAGGTCATCAAACTCTTAGGCAGTGAGGGGCTGCTGCTATCTGCTCACCTTCCAGGGAGCAGCTGAAGAGTAAATTTCCCAGGCTGAAGGCACTGCCTGCCATGTGCTCTAAATAAAGCCAACGTTTCTGCAAAGCAATCTGCCAATGGCACACAGACAGGGACAGCAACACAGAAAGAGACACTCTTTGCTGTAGTAAAGACTTAAACTTACGTCTTCATATATGTCAAAGAAGGTTGCTACCACTGCATCCTTGATTTGATTTAGATCCGAGAGCTCCCAAAAAACTTTAAACATACGACGTACACTCTTGCAGCTTATGTTATTGCATGGGACGTTTTCTAGTAGAAACGCTTGCTGATTGCTGTAAAACATACACATATAAAGCAACTTGTTTGCTATAAACGGTTTAAATAATAGACATTACAAAAATATTCTAATTAAATCAGTCTGCTGAAGTGAAATGTAATAAAAATGCTAGCAGCCACTGGATACCTTAAAATCCATAAGCATTTATGGACTTCACAGAATTACAACCATTACATCATGCTTAACTTAAATCAATGAATACACTAAATAAATGGGTCCAAATCAACAGAAATAGTTTCATTAACCATCCACTCAAAAGACTGAACGTATTTTTACTTTATTCTGAAACAAATACAAGTGCACTTATCTGCCATTTTCCTTAACCCCTCCATGGCTCTTAATCTTAAACACTACTTAAAAAGTGTCAGTGCTTTTTCATTATTTATGACAACCTATTCCCACACCCCACCTCCATCAAAAAATTTTCTTACATGTTGCACGATGTTTTAAACAAATTTAAGATTTAACCAATCTCCATTGGTATTCTTCCATTGTTTCAAAGCAAAACAGAAAACCCAAAACCCAACCTACTAGCATAGTAAAAATAGGACAAGACAAACAAAATTGGACATTTGCTGACATACAACAAATACAGACAAAAAGACAGGCTGTAAGACTGAAACAAGAAACAAACACCCCAGAGTACCAGGTGTAGTATAGCAAAATCTTCCTTCTAAAGAATGCATCTAATACACGCCCGTGGGTCAGTGGGAGACACAAGGTTCCCAGGGGCACGCTGGTGACCAACAGCATTATGTGCTGCCTCCGATACTGAAACATTGCCGCTCTCACTGGAACCGTAAAAACCTTCAGATTTTACCAACTGGAGTCCGATTCCTTGGCAGGTCTGTATCCTGGAAGCCCCCTAAAATCCATCTCTGCCTTGACAATGGGAACAGATGAAGTTTCCTCCTCTCTTTCTGGGGGCAGAGCCAGGAGATGGAGCAGATAATGTTCTGCAAAGCTAGCTAAGCATGTCAGAGCCCAGGGCAATAACCAAAACCACTTCTTTATGACCTTGAACATACTGCTGTTTTGGAGGGTAACAGCAAGGTGTTTTTCTGTATCCTAACAGCATCCAGTGCCTCCAGGATGCAGTCACGCACAATGCACAGACACAAGCATTTTTCCTTAGGAAAGTTTTTATTTTTCTTTGTTTCTGTGATGTATTTCAGGTAATTTGCTACTCATGAGAACCATATCCCACAACATTCATAAACCTGCTCCATCCACTTCAGAAAGGGTTAGAGAACAGCACAACTTTTACCCTGATAAAAACCATTTCTGACACCCAAGTCAATCAGTTTCCTTGCCTGTTGCCAAGTTAGCATTTCAGAACCCGCAATGGGAAAAATGCAGAATTTTGCTCTCCGTAAAATGTGTCAAAAGTAAAATGGGATATTTAAACACTTCNCCAGTTTGTGCCCATTGCCCCTTGTCCTGTATTGAAGCTCAATATGAACAGCCCACTTCTTACTATTTCACTGTTAGAAGCATGAGTATGTTGAATTAATGTCCAGCCAAAATGAAATGAGGTGATCTGCAATATTTAAGGCATTGTATTATTTCTGAGAAGTCATAATCATAACTTGAAATTCTTAAGTGCTTACATTCATTTCATGTATTACATAAGTATCATATAAGATTAACCAAGATTTACCAATAAGGTAAGGTGACAACCTGAGCTAGGCAAATTGCTTGAATTTCTCTTTTCCATCATCTTGATATACTTTTTTTTTAAATTTGGAGGAAGTTTTACAAAGATGCTTTCTTTCAATTCACATTTTTTAAATTGCAAGAACTTATTAGATTATAATTACTTAAAAGACAAAAGATTGTCAAGCTTGCATTACACTCTATGTACAGAGTATTGTTCAAGTATAAACTATAAGCCTTGTGAATGGATAGACACAAGTAGTTTAGTTACTACAGGAACCTTTTTTTTTACCCCTTTCCTTGCTAGTGTGCATTTAATGACTTCCAAAACATCACAAACTGGACAAACAATAACATAACACCAACGGCACTGTGAGAAAAAAAGATACTAATCAAAAGTGGCACTGAGCAGTGAAATGCCGCTTTCCTTCACCCTTCTGTATGAACAAGAGAAACACAAGACAAACAACAGGAAGAAAAAAAAAATCCCAAGCCCTAAACAGATGCCGAAGACCGAGAAGTGCACTATAGGAGAGCTATCTTACAGAGGGGAAAAAACCAAATTCATAGATACAGTGTCCCTTGTGGCAAAGCAGCAGAGGTCTGGAGAACCTCTAAACAGAATATAACTGAAAGTCTACTAATGTTTATCGTAATAGGCAGCAGGACATTTAATTTCTTGCTACTGCTGACTTCATCCATATAGTCCCTTTTGAAACACTCATCAACTTTCCCTAGTAAAATTAAAAACTCAAAGATGTTACATATAAATGTTAAGCTACAGCAAACGTTAACTATACCTGCAAGTACATACACAGAGGNGCCGAGAAGTGCACTATAGGAGAGCTATCTTATAGAGGGGAAAAAAAACAAATTCATAGATACAGTGTCCCTTGTGGCAAAGCAGCAGAGGTCTGGAGAACCTCTAAACAGAATATAACTGAAAGTCTACTAATGTTTATCGTAATAGGCAGCAGGACATTTAATTTCTTGCTACTGCTGACTTCATCCATATAGTCCCTTTTGAAACACTCATCAACTTTCCCTAGTAAAATTAAAAACTCAAAGATGTTACATATAAATGTTAAGCTACAGCAAACGTTAACTATACCTGCAAGTACATACACAGAGGTTTAGATTCAGTACTGTGAGTCATATGAAGTTGAAATCTGATTTTTTTGTTTTTATTTTATTAAAGAGTCAGTGTTATTGCTTACCATGAAAAAAAAGATTACGAACTTACAGGGTAACAAACAAAAATAACATTCTAAAGCTACTGAAAACTATTAGTATTGGTGAGAAAGATGGGATAAACCAAGGTTTAAACGTGAACTGCAATATTAAACAACTTTCAGGTTCTGAGATATTTTTGAGTGAAATTTACAGAACCGCATCACTTCACTGGAAGCATACAGATTTCTCTTTTCCTGTTTACAAGCTAGCTATTCTTAGCTTTATCATTAAAGCTGAGCCTTCTTTCCTGTCAATTTCTGAGGCAAATCCTTGGCATTTGTTTTATGATGTCTTCAAATTACTTTTGACCTCTACACCAGCATTAAATTCCTCTTTTTTCCTCTAAAAACATCTTTGAAAAGCGTAATGAGAAGAGTTAGTAACTTATGAGATATATAGCTTCTAAACAAGTGCTTTAACTCGAGAGTATCACTCAGGTGTCTTATACGCTGTTTTGTTTTCTCCTTTTTAAAAAATGGGTATTTATAGTAAGGAACTAAGTTACAAAGTCACCTTTAACTCCTAAATGATTCAATTTGATTCTTAACTGTGTTCACATTTCTGGCCAAATTTTGAATGATATTATCTCGCCATTAGTATTTCAATAGCATTAGCCAACTAAAATATGTGCTTGAAATATTAATAGTTTGAAACATTAATAGTTTCTGCTGAAAAATATTAATTTCTGATACATTTACTTATGTGTAAATATTTCCTCCTTTTTTGACTGAAAGTGAGTGAACATGACTTTCCTTTTCCTCGTATATTTTCAGACCATAATCTCTTGATAATATACTAGATAATTCCTACACGTTCATGATAAAATCCTTATCTACAACACCTAGAAACAATTTCAAAATAACTAACTCCAAACAGCAAACATATGTACTCGCACAGCATCTTCCGAATAGAGGAAAAATCCAAAAGCACTTATTTGGTGGTGGGGGACAGTCTTTGGGTTTCCCCCCCAAATATACGCAAAAAAAAAAAAAGCAAAGCACTTGCAGCCTTCCTAACAGCTGTGCATATAAACAATCTCAGTACTTTAAACTTCCATCTAGTTTACAAGGTGAGCTATGTTCAGAGATCCACTGAAGACTGCACATATTGTAACTAGTTTTCTTTGTGCACAAACTTAGTTTTTTTTTATGGGCACAGTCAAGTGATTTCTGATTGACTTAATACAAGAAAAAATAAACACTGAAATAAAAGCTTAATAAGGGATTTAGATTTTGATTACATAATAATGAACACTAATGGCAACCAGAAACTACATAGGGGTGTGTGTGTACATATACATGTCTTAGTAATTGTTAGCCACATTATGTCCTTCTTGATCCTTCTCAGCCGCAGTCCATTCCCAGGGCTGTGCTGATACGGGAGCTCCCATCTGCTACATCTCAGCATGAGAGCAGGAAATCTTGGTGTGTGGGCCATTCTTTTGAAAGGCTGCAGCAACAGGGACAGTTGCAGTGCCTTACTGTTTGCAGAGGGAAGAGAAATCAGCTGTTTGCTGCCTCCTCGGCTGTTACGTTCTTTCTTGGAAGAACTCCCGAGGTCTGAATTTGGCCCAGATAACATAAAGACTCAACTGGCAGCTCACAGGCCAAATTCAGAGCTCAGGGGTTCTTCCTGACAAGCATCACTAGAATCACAATATCTACCTTCATGTTTTACTTCTGCTACATACTACACTTATCAAGAGCAAGTTTATGACCTTCCTATTATTTTGAACCACATTTTGAAGGTTCACGCCATCAGGAAAACATCTCTCTGTAACAATGAAAATAATCAGCATCCTTAAAATGAAAAAACAATGTCCCTGAAAACCTATGGGAAAACACAAGAAGACAGATGCTGCTACAGTGGTAAAACCTTAAAATCAATGCTATAGAGATATGTAACAGTCAATATAAAACAATTCAGCTTAAATACTGAGAAGGGGCAGAGCAAAAGAACTCTGAACTAAGACTAGCATATCACCCTTAACACGCTACTTGCAGCACTTTTAATATTTAGGTATTCTCACCAATGTATACACAGTGGCACCTAACTTGGGTACTACCTGCAAAACTTTACCCCAAACTGCTTATGGATGATGGTCAATAGAGTTGTCTAGAATTTGGAAACTTCTGACCGAAGGTCATCTGCGCAGCACAGCTAACTTTAATAAGGCTGAATTACTATAAGCAAGGGTTAACACCAAAGAAAGACTGAAGACTTATCACAGTTTTATTTTAACATGCTACTTCGCAATTAGAATTAAATATTTACTGCTTAATTTAATACATCTCTCATTCTGTCAGTTTTAGGCTAGTTCATTTCCAATTATACAGGGGACAATTAAATGACTAATATCTTACTCCAGACATTCGGAATAGTTGGGTTTGCCTCTATTTTTGAGATTTGCTCAATTACAGGGTGCTCATCAATTCTACATTTAGAAGTCCTTTGTCCAACCTTACTTCTGACAAGTGATAACTAACAATGATTTAAGAGGAGATAATTTGGTCAAACGAGTCCTTTCAAGTAGACCCATATAAAGGATTAATACATATATATTAATCTAAAGCTGAGCATGAATACCTGGAAAACTTTCTAGAAGTGTATTATACTCAAAGTTTTTCATTCAACATCCATATCCAGATGTTTGTTATCTCCAAGTTTCAGTCTTTACTGTTATTTATCACCGATGTCAGAAAGAGACATACTGTATTTCTAACCCTTAGCATCATGAAAAACATGCCCTTTGAATAAAAGCCTAATTGAAAAAAAAGCTTCCTTGGCTTACATGTTCGCAATGCAAGATGCCAATTATTAACATCTAATTTGGAAAGAAGCACTTAAGCAAAATTTGTTTCATCTAATTAGGCAGGAGACAGACAGGTGTTTATAGACTCACATACAGTACGTACGCTTTCAATGTTACCAGGGTCAATTTAAAACCAGCACATGAAAAAATGAATACATTTAGATAAGATAGGAAGTAGAGATGGACCAATGAATAACTACTGATAAAATCCCTTTACCTATTATTATTCTATATACATACACAGTTTCTAATACAGGCATAACTAGAGGGAAGAAAAATTCATGTCTGTATGTAGCCTGAAGAAAAATCCGTGGACTTGAATTCTAATGTGCAGGTTTTGACTGAACCCATAAGTGAAAAGAATTCACAATGGACAGATAAATATCTAAGAATTGACTGTAAATTCAGCATCTTCACCTGTTGGAATTCATTGAGTCTCTGGGTTCAATCCCCCCACAGACTTGCAACCACAAGTCAGATTCATTTTTGGTTGTTGCTGTTAACAAGGAATGTCTCCATGCTGACAGAGTATTACACATTTTTATTTAAAATCAAAAGGATATGGCAGGAGATGAAACAGTGTGATCTTATGGCATGTCTAAGAATACTTGAAACTGTTAACCTTTTTTCTGACTTACTCACCTGGAAGGATAGTAAACCAAAGTTATTCCTACCTATCATGTCTTTATTTCAGTGTTTTGTAGGTATTTTTAAGAACTTGATCTGAAAGTGCTTTCCACAATTATGATGAAAGCATATAACGGATTTTAATCATTTTCTTCATTATCACATATCAGTATATTTTCAGATTAATAAAATGGCTTCTGCCTCCTTTAATTCTTTAAGTTACAGACAGCAACTAGAAGCTAGGCTTCCTAGACTACAGCACAGATTGAGGTCAAGAGTTTACAAATATGCTTTTATCATTTAATCACAGTAATCAATCATTGAAATTAGATCTGTAGATGTAGCATGAATGGCTTCAGAGAAAGAAAGAAACAGCTTGATCCAGAAGTGTTTAAAATCAATTAAATAAGGTTTTCATTTGGATTTGCTCTAATTTAAGAAGAGCTTTTAATTTAATTCCCACACTGTGTTAATTCTCTCCACTCTATGACGCAGTTACACATTTTAAAAGGAAGTATTTGCTTAAGTTTCTCATAAACAATGAATAAATATTACTCCAAAAGTGACATTTCATAGTGGGTCAAAAAAATGAGACTTTCATTCCCATCCCAATGTACAAAGAGCTTGTTTCCATTACAACACTGCAAACACACGGTGTTAACATGCAATGTACTACTTAATTCTTGGTTTACTTACTCCTTTTTTGTGAGACTCTCTGAACTTCCCTTTAATAACCTGCCAAATCCCCTGCCAGTACCTTCAGTCCATATGCCTTACTATGTCACTCAACTTAGAAGTCAAGTTTCAAAATAACTTTAAGATGCACTCAATTAAATAAACAAACAACTTCAGAAGTGAGGAGAATAAAGATAGAAGTCTATCACAGTAATTCATTGCAATGAGACACAGGTAACTTCCTGGGCTTTTACAGGAATAACTATTTATGAACTATTTAAATACTTGACATAATATTACATTGCCATAATTATACACCAGCCAGAGGAGAGAGGCTCCTAAGAATCTTAAAGGATAAAATAACTTCAAATAAACTTCTGAACTCCATAGATATTCACGAAGTCCTTCGGAAGTGTATTAGCCATCAGGATACACCCTAGAAGACAGCCTGTAGTACAGCTCAAAACACAAGATTTGTGGGGCTTAAGTAAAAACACAGACCAGAACAACTTTACAGTTCAGATGTCACAGTATTTCTATGAAAAAGGAAAGACTTTGGTTCTAGCCTGCTCTCTGGAATCTTTACAGTCTTTATTCAATGATTGCTTAACAGAAGATGCAAACTCCTCACTGAGCAAGGTTATGGAGTAAAAAGACCTGACATTCAAGGCCCAAGTGCTTTAACTGCCTATCCAAGTTCTGGGCAGTTACAGCAACACCTCCTTCTCCTCTGCCATATCTGAATATAAAAAGCTGCCTTGCTAGTTATTTTAAGGCTCAGAGGTAGAGACAGAGCTCAGCTGCTCACTGCCTTGTCTCTGAATCACATCACGTAGGCTGAATACAAGCACATAACTTCAAAGTGGGTCATTTTTAGGTATGTGTCAGTATCTGAAGAACTCTAACACAAAAATGTCACTGGGTGACTCATGTTCAGGCAACCACTAGAGGATCTGAATTGAATTCTTTGACTTCACCATCTAAACTCTGTCTATATACTGTTTTAAGCACCAAAATGTGCTCCTCAGCTCTTTTCTTTACTGAGTATTAATTCAGATTACGAACCTGTGCCCAAGCTCATCCAAACTACCACACAGAAGAAGATTAATAGACACACCTGTAAGAGACTCACTTTGCTTGTAATGCACTACTGCAAGTGTTTGTCATAGATCCCAGTAAGGAAGACATTGAGACTCCGTAAGGTATTGATTAGAATACCTTTCACAAGCAATGACATGAAGAAACCCATGCTGTGCAGCACCAGACAGACCTCTAGTGAGGGCACGGCATGCTGCGCGTATCCTGTCTGTAGTGAGGTTCACTGGCATTATCATCTCTAGAGCTCTTCTAGGTTTTTCTTAGAAATAAACAAGTCCATTCATCATTTCTACTGTCAAGCAAAAGGATGTTCACGTGAAAACATGCTGCTTCACTTCAAAGTAAAGACAAGGACACACTAGTAGTATTATCACCAGGTGCCAAGTGAGTGCTGCCTACAGGCTTCTCCGCTATGATTAGCTGGCTAAGTTTATCCTGCAGCCAAGCGATATGTGCAGAACGGCACAGGCATGCACCTACTCAGGTCAACTGTTATGTGGATCACTAACTCCTCAATGTAGAATAGTCTCCCTGCAAGCATCATTATGTGCCCTCTTCCACCTAACACCAGATGGTACCAATACAAAATATTGGGAAAGCAAGTAATGAAGGGAAAAAAAAACAAGGAGAAGAAAGACTACACTGATAAATTTAATAGGAAAGGTTAGAAGCTTTTTTTCGTAGAAATGGGGGGAGTGGGAGTTTATTTATTTCAGTTAAATGTGGTCAATACAAAATCACCGCTAAATTATTAGGTGTATCTAAAAATTCCTCGTTCTCAAGAGGGGCAAAACACACTAATGCATTTTTCAGCAAAGTCACCAATCAGTGTTCACTCCATGTGACAGCACGGAACAGGCTCCCCAACTCTCAGCAGCCTGGTGTTACTTGCCAACACTGAAAGCTGAAGTCAGGATTTTACAGAAGATGATTTGGGAAAGGAGGGATAATCAGCTCCTGTGATCTGGCAGGAGCGCCTGAAATGGTACTGCATACTCCACTCTCCTGGGCAATTCCCCACCAAGACACAGTCTGAGCCTATACAATTATGCATTCTGTATATACCATGTAAATACATACCTTTTAAAAAGGGAAACATTTAGCAGAGATCAAAAGTCTTGTTCACTTGATAAAGTGAACAAGATGCACTAAAATTAGTAACTTGTATTACTGATGATTGAACATGCATTCAACAGTCTTTATTTCTAGGTTTACATATACTCTACCTTCCAGATGTGTTCTTTAGTATAGCAAGAGCATCTGGGTAGCCATCCATATTGTAATCTCCAATATGAAGTGTAATTGGAAATGAAATTTCTGTTGAAGATTCGTCATTTTTATACGGTACAAACCCCCAGAGTGTGTCTTTATTTCTGAACTCTTGCAAGACTGGAATCCACTGTAAAATAAACAAAAAAAAGAGCAGCTAGGTTGGTTAGAAAATCCATTTTATTTATTAAAACAACCTTACTTAATAAGAACATCTGACATTTGGTCACTGCACCCGGATTCTTAACCATTCACAAATTTCCAAAGAGGAAATAAGGATTATTTCCTAAGTCTGTCACCCAATGAAAAAATTAATTTGAAGTCTTTTCTATGCACTGAATTATTCCAGAACACAAGAAAAGAGATAGGGTCATAAGAATAAGGGACCTGTGTTTTGGAATGTGTCCAGTGTATGGAGACATTCAGGAACAACTTCACCAAAATTCAGGCTTGCCTTGAATCTTTACTAATCCTTAAGTGTAGGTAAGCCCAAACCATCAGGGTCTTGAGATCCTGAATCCCTTTGTTTTTCCAAACATGGTTCAAGAAAGATGTGAGAATTTGGGGGGTGTTTAGAAAAGGGTCATCAAGATGGTCAAGTGCTGAATATTTACGCAAAAGACAGGCTGAGGGCACAGGGCTTGCCCACCCTGGAGAAGATTTAGGGGGACCTAGCAGTGGCCTCCCAATAGCCACAAGGAGGTAACTGAGAAGATGGAGCCAGGTACCCTACTGAGATAACGTGGCAGAAGAACAAGAGACAATGGTCACACACTGATGCAAGGGAGTTTCCAACTAGAAATAAACAAACAAAAATTCACTATGATTACGATAATTAAACTAGGAAAGGGGCCAGAGAAGTTGCAAAATCTTTGTCCTTGGCAGTTTTCAGAGTTCGACTGGACAAAGCTCTAAACAACACAGTCTGAATTCAGTGCTGACCCTGCTTAAAGCAGGAGGCTGGATCTCTTAAGGTTTGTTTCAGCTTGAATGATTCTATTATTCACGGATATTTAGAAGTTCAAGAGCTTCACTTCCCCTCCTATCTCCCTGGCAGCACCAGATACTGAACTCTTTGATAAGAAATTAAGATTATAGTATCAAATTGAAAGTACAAAAGAAATGCAAAGTATAATTTCTCCAGGACAAGAAATAGAATGTGTCTGCACTTACTTTCCAAAGTGCTTCAGAGGTGCTAAATAGGAATTTATCTTAATTAAAATCAAAGTAATTTCACAAGTTCGTATAAAGCTGAAGTACCAGGGTTAACATTTCAATGCCACAGAAAAATTCAGTGCCATTTTTAAAGCCATAAGTAATTTTATATGTCAACTAACTGACAATGCCTTCAAAAGGACAGAAGGGTGCCATCTTAAAGGATCGCTATTGCCAACATCAAAAGCACTTAACAGCATCTTAAATGTCTCTCATCCAAGCCTCAATTTAGCTATTTCAGGAACCAGAATGAGAACCCCGACAGAATAATTTCCCCCTGTGGAGAGACTCCCTCGCTACCAGAATCCAGTAACCGGCAACATTCCTTCCACGTGGCAACTGCGTGCGACACGTGCGCTGGTCCCTTGAGATTACATACAACCACATTCATATTAGAGAGGCCTCAAAATTATTTAAAAAGTGCACTAAGGTCAACATTGTTTGGATATCACAGATGGCTTAGAAGCCTGGAACAGTTCTGTCAGACAGTGCACATACTTAGTGCATGTCAGCCTCCGTAAGTGATGGCATCTGAACTGCAATGATGATCTACACCACTCCTGATGAAAACTCAAAGTTGAAATAAAACATACTTTGACCCCTGCCCAACATATGCATGCATATTTAGTTACTGTTAGCTGCTGAAGGTTTGGAAAAAAAAAAAAATCTAAGAAACAGAAAATAAGAAAAAGACTCTTAACCTGAGGGAAATTTTTCAAAGGGTTACATTTCTTAGCACTTGTTTGTGATGCAGAAGATAGATGAAACAATATTACAAAATACTGTAATTTTGAAAACCACTGATTGAAATCAGAACCATGAAATATAATATAGCTTTTACTTTACACGGTATCATTCACACAGTCATTGCAATGAAATCCAATTATATCCATCACATATTTTCTAAATGTTCCCACGTATGATAACACTATTTTAAAGAAACAAAAGTATAAATGAATTTTTAGGCACAAATCCAAGTTTGTATTCTGTTTTCACTCTGCTCAGAGTGATTCATAGAAAGCAATTTTACAATCATAAGGTCTACAATGAAATCCAGAGATACAAAACAAGAGGCGAGCGAAACAGAAACATCGCCTATTGCTACCAAACATCATCATTGTGCACGCTGCAGAGTAAGATTCATCCACCCCACGGAACCCGTTGCGGGCCTTTTTATAACAGCAGTTATAGGACACTTCAAAACCATCAGTCTTGTTCGATGTGTAACCAGAGCATATCCTAGCACCATACGTAACTTACTCTGACAGTTCAAATTCAGAGTAATCCACACTTTTGGTGCAATTCATTCTGTATATTTCTATTATAAACGGCAGTACTATGTAATGTAATGGAAGATTAATTGTGCACGTGCCTCAGGACATACATTTCAGTACAGAAAGCAAAAAAAGAAAATACGTTTGTCAGTAATATAAATCTCCTACTTCTTTTGTATTTGCTAAACCACACAATTACATTAAGTTTCATGTTTGCTGTTACTATTTTAACAGGAAAAAGGCTAGTTTTTTTCATTTTACTCTAAGATAGAAATAGGTGGGTATAATGGGGGGCCACAAAGCTATTTTCTGCAGTTTTCTGATCATCATATGATTTCTGTTACCTAGATCAGATGAAAAAAAGATTGAAAAATGGAATTAGTGTATCTAGAAGAAAATTTAAATGGACAAATAAAATTCAGAGAAATCAATGATTTACGACTTCCCTTTCTGTTAAATTCCATTGCATAGCACCACTACTATCATCACTTAAAACATTTATATAGATATTTTTACTCCTTCAATTAATAATTTTGTAGGCTAAAATAAGAAAAATATCTTTAAAGTGCTTGCAAATTTGTTTTCAAACTCTTCAAATATTTGTTTTTCAACAAGGAGGAGAGAGAATGCTTTACTGCCCTGTGAAAACAGCATCTTTTTCATTTTGAAAAATATCTCAGCTACTTCAGAAAAATTTAAAACTAGTTGCATTCACCCCCCTGAACTTGAAAAGGGCTCATTTCTTTCAGAGTCCACATTCTTCTATCCATTAGGAAAGGCAGTTCTCTTGCTCTAAAGCATGTTAGCAGGTCTTTGAGGCAAAACTGTGGGAATCCCACAAACTATGGCCAGAAACCTATGAAGCACAAAAACCCCATGCAGCCAGCTGCTGCCCACTTACAGGCCACCTAACACAGGCAGGGAGCCAGCTGCGAGTCAGAACACACTTGGAAACTGGTAGCTCATTTTTGGCCAATACCTTCTCTGGAAATGCCAGGGTTTCTCCTTTCCTGTGACAAACACTATCCCATCCTATAGAAATATGAGTATCAAGAGTGACCTGAAAGAACTGGCCACAGCAACGTAAGTCCTTTCCCCTGGGGGCTCCCCCTCTACTGTACCTGCGCACTGTAGTTCAGCGGCACATAAAAAATAAGTCCCGTGATTTCAGGATGCATTAGCTTTTCATCAGTGCATACAAAGGTCACCTGAATTCCATATACAGTCAAGTAGCCACTATAGCACAAAAATAAACTCAATCACCTATATTACCTATACGTAACAACATTAACTTATGGTGTGCAAAGCCTAGGAGATGACAATCCCCAACACCGATTTAACAGCATAGAAAAAAGTAACCAAAGCAGTAAAAGTCATTTTTGATGCTGGAATGTGGCTCACAGCCCCATAGCTGCTTTGACAAAGACAAGCAACTTGGAAATGATGAGAAGATCTTGTACAATCTGAGACTTATGAAAATTACAGCAGCAGCACGCCCCACCTTAAACTGTTACAGAGGAACAAGGGAAAACTAACAGTGGCCAACGGCAGCTGATAATCAATGCTGTCAGATACCTCTCTTCCCAGAGAACAATACCACAAAGACCTGTGGTTTGCTGTAGGATGCACTGCTGTGTTCTACTTCTGAGATGCTACATGTATAAGAAGAATAAAGCTATAGCCTTTCTATTGTACAGAGAAAGGTTATAAGAATCACAAAGAATCCTCAAATGAAGGGACTGAAATAATACTGTTTGCATCAGGAAACAAGTGAAAAATCATATTGAATACTCAGCAAAATTAAAAGAAAGATCTCTAAGAATATATCATATCATCTAGAGTTTCTACAATTAACAGTACTAGGGACTTTAAAACAAGTTTCAGGGAGAACTCAGTCTGATTTTCAGAATCCAGATGAGACTTCAATCACCTAGCAGATTAGTCTGTACCTATTGCAGGTGAATTTAAAGAAGTCCAAAGTGTCCTAACACCTGCCACAATCTGAAACAGCATATGGGATTCTACTTCAGATCTGACAGCAGTTCTTCTGTTGCTATGGAAACATTCACATTCTTTAAAATTTTAGTAGGTCTGTATCTCCTTAACTCACTCATACATATTTTGTTGGCCTTTACTTTTGCTCCATCATCCAAAAGAAGAAAATTTATCTGAGCTATTTCTAATACTTATACAGACAAAATCATTAAATCAGTTAAAACCTGTGGTGAAAGATCACCCTTGAAATAATTCTCTTAGATCCGTCTGGCTTTCCAGCAGCCATCCAGCTGCGCCAAAGCCACAATGAGAAATATAACCGTAGACTGACAGACATCAAACGCGATCTTACCAGAACAAGCCCAAAAGCCTGACATGCCACTGCAGGCCTCTCCACAGCATAATTTTTTAGAACCGCAAATTCTACAGATGCACATTTCTGATTGCTATGCATTTCATGCCAATGCATCACACACTATCATGGAACTGTGTTAACTGTTTTTCATTTTGTTTCATCAAATGCCACAACAAGCAAGCAGGAAGGACAGAACCAGGTCCAGCTGCCACAGGCAAAACATTTTTTGTAAGACAGTTATCTAATTTGTGATCTTTCAGATCTGAAACCAGTAAGTTTCTTTAAAACAATAAAAATCCTGAAAACCAGAATNTGCCAATGCATCACACACTATCATGGAACTGTGTTAACTGTTTTTCATTTTGTTTCATCAAATGCCACAACAAGCAAGCAGGAAGGACAGAACCAGGTCCAGCTGCCACAGGCAAAACATTTTTTGTAAGACAGTTATCTAATTTGTGATCTTTCAGATCTGAAACCAGTAAGTTTCTTTAAAAAAATAAAAATCCTGAAAACCAGAATACTTAGCTACTCTTAAGACTAACAGCCCCCTGCCCGCCCCGAAAACCCTACAGTAAAAACTGAACAGGGATAATGGATATATAGCATCTTCTACTTTTTCAACGATAAGACTTGCAACCTCTCAGTTTCCCCTAGATTCCCTACAATCACCTACCTGTCCCACAGGGGATACCATCCTCTCGTTGAAACACATTCTGCACCACAAGGGCTCACTACTATTTCCCTCAGATTGTACGGTGATTAAATAAACAAAAGGAATTGATCCTAGTCTGTTTCCCACAAGGTTTACATTTATCACTTCTCAGGAAGATTAACATATTTAGTCAAAGCTCGGAAATTGGGTCATCTGACCTCCCAATGACCAAATTCAATGAAACTAAAGCATTTCACTTCCAAACAAATACAGGATGTAACATGTTTGAATAGATTTCTACCTGAAGGAAACATGCAACACATGGGAAAAACTGCAGACATACGAATGAAGATACTGATATTTTCCACTCTTTCAGAATGGAAAAGATAAAATGCTTTAGAATAAAAAGCTCTGTCACCTCTAGATCTAAGACTGCAAGAAAAGAGTGTTCCAGATATAATTCTTTAAAAAGGTTAGGTCAGAACAAGTCATTACTGCATGCCATTTGATACTGTCATTTTTAATTAAAAAGTAATTCTAAAACTATGCAGGGAAAATCACCTTAAAATTTCTTGATAACTCTTCATATTTTTTAATACTTTTTTTCTAGCAGGATGAGAACCTGTTGGCTTCTTCACTTTTTAAAATAAAATGACAATATTTGGCTGCTAATTTTTAACTCAAATGTCATTATCTTGAAAACTATTTTAAAATTGAAACTACACAGTGAGATTGCTAAATTAAGTATAAAATTAAATATACTGATGAGTATCAAAAGTGGTATGTTAAACATCGGATATATTTGTAATTGAATAGTCGACCTCTGTGGAAAAAAAAAAGAAATAATGAAGGAACAGAAAAACTGTCTATGTGCAATGTTACTTCAGAGCAGGTTACAATAAAAGACTCGACTTCAGAAAAATTCTGATCTTACGCAAACTGATCCACACCTTCCTCTGGCACTACTGCATCACTTCCTCCTAGAAACGTACCACGAACAAGACATAATAAAGCTTTTCTTTAGCACGCTACCCAGTCATCTGCTACTGTACGTGATATTTGTGTGTGGTTGATTTTCTACAGTGAAATTACTTTCATTGAGAATATTTGTCTCCACTTCACTTGAGCAGAAAAACTCAAGTGTCTTTTACTTCTTATATTATCAGGAGTGAGGAACTAAATTTAGAGCTAAAGAGCAGTTGTCTTTTGACACAAGAGCACCGCAGCTACTCAACAGTGAACTGTAAGCAGCCTATTACAGCAAAATAATCAGTCTAACAAGCTTATCAAAAGTCTGCGTTTTCCCCTTTGGCCCTTTTGACAGTGCAAGTACCATGAACTCAGCATTCACTTGCTTTATGCAAAAGCCATGACCTGTAGATCAAACTCTACTGGAACACTGTGTATCCAGCAACTGTAATCCACTGCCTCTCTTCTGTGTTCACAGGAAATTCATGTAAAAAAACCCAAACCACTCACAAACAGCCAAACACAGTGTGCACAGGAAAACATGCATTTCTAAGAACAGAGATGCTGAAAGAGATACGTTAATAAATAGGTAAAAATTAAAAGTCTCTTATATGCAACAATTACAGATGAGGAAGTGTCATGCTTCTTTCCTGAAAAATAATTTTCCTATTTCATATTATTTCACAAAGCACAGTATTTTCCTTTGTCTTTGAAATTTCAAATTCACAATACCTGATCCAATCCTAGCTTAGTTAAGTAGATGGCACTTTTTTGACATGTTGTATCTTCACAGACTGGTAATAAATGTTCACTTTGTCCGTCCCCATCTGTCAAATAGAAAAAAAGAAGACTGTCAGCTTTGTATTTGCAAAATCAGAAACCCTGTGGCAACAGATAATCATTTGTGAATAATTTATTATTTTTTTAAATGTGAAAAATTCATGAGATAAACTAGACCTTTTCAAAATCCTTAACCCAATCACCTAATTTGGGTCTTTTGTTTGAAGATTGATTGTTGGTGTAGTTTCATCTTGACCCATAATATAGAGAAAGTTCTAAATTTTATTAATGATGATAGCGTGATATATTTAGAAGAGTAAGTGCTTAGCAATTTACTCCGTCCCTGTGTTTAGTTGGGAAGAAATTACCTTTAAAATAAATCTACCATCACAAGTCTACCATAGAAACTTATTTCATTTTCTGAACTAGTTGTAGAGTAGAACAGTAGAACTAGAAGAGTAGAACTCTTGTGCCGTCAGCAAGACTCGACGAAGAGTCACGAGTTCACATGCAGTACGTTAATCTATAACACAAGTTGAAACAACAACGCTGGGAAGTTGACTAGCACAATGGCTAATAAATTCCAGGCTTAAAGAATTAAGCAAATCTGAGTAATTTCCAGATTTTCAAAAATGTTCTCCAAGTGCCTTTAATACATGTATTTTCAAAACCTTTAGCAGAATAACGACCTTTTAATGTTTAAACAAGCAATGTCTACCTGCATCTCGAATTCTCACATACAGAGCACATGATGGAAAAAAATCAATTTACTGCTCATTATCTGCTCCAGGCGAAAGCCCTGTGTTCCCATTTTGACCCTGCAGCCCTGCCTAGCATATTCAGAAATACACTGCCCTCCTACTAGGAGACGGTTACCACAAGTTACCGTGTATGGGCTGAGAAGAAAGAACAGAATAGTTGAACGTAAGCAGCCAAATAGCAGCAGCTAGAATTACTGCATTAATGACTACCACTGCAAGTCCTGATTCTAACCAAACTTGGCTTGCCAGAGAGACGGTATGCCCCAGCCCAGGCAAATTTCAGGGAATATGCTTTTCCAGGCTATGACATCAAAGTTCACACTGTAATAAAAAAATTCATCTTTCAAATCACCCCCTTGCCCATACAGTTCTGATGAGCTTGGTATTAAAATTTTAAGTGGATTCTGTAAAGTTGCTTGATGAAATCTCCTCAGTTAATATGCAAAAACTAGATCATCTGCCAAACTAACTGAATCTCTTATTCATTTCCCAACATACTAGTGACCACAGCCTAAATGTTCCATCATACCTTGCTTATACTATAAGAAATGCTTTTTCAGTCTTTCAAATTGTATTTCTGTGAAGCTGAATCTCCTTTTAGTACCTATCTACATCTCCGCATAGTTAAGTCTTGTACGTCCCTCCCTTATTACATAAGGAAGTTGGGAG
>VZSC01010941.1:514489-557876 GCA_013398225.1 Steatornis caripensis
CTATTTCATATTATTTCACAAAGCACAGTATTTTCCTTTGTCTTTGAAATTTCAAATTCACAATACCTGATCCAATCCTAGCTTAGTTAAGTAGATGGCACTTTTTTGACATGTTGTATCTTCACAGACTGGTAATAAATGTTCACTTTGTCCGTCCCCATCTGTCAAATAGAAAAAAAGAAGACTGTCAGCTTTGTATTTGCAAAATCGGAAACCCTGTTGGCAACAGATAATCATTTGTGAATAATTTATTATTTTTTTAAATGTGAAAAATTCATGAGATAAACTAGACCTTTTCAAAATCCTTAACCCAATCACCTAATTTGGGTCTTTTGTTTGAAGATTGATTGTTGGTGTAGTTTCATCTTGACCCATAATATAGAGAAAGTTCTAAATTTTATTAATGATGATAGCGTGATATATTTAGAAGAGTAAGTGCTTAGCAATTTACTCCGTCCCTGTGTTTAGTTGGGAAGAAAATTACCTTTAAAATAAATCTACCATCACAAGTCTACCATAGAAACTTATTTCATTTTCTGAACTAGTTGTAGAGTAGAACAGTAGAACTAGAAGAGTAGAACTCTTGTGCCGTCAGCAAGACTCGACGAAGAGTCACGAGTTCACATGCAGTACGTTAATCTATAACACAAGTTGAAACAACAACGCTGGGAAGTTGACTAGCACAATGGCTAATAAATTCCAGGCTTAAAGAATTAAGCAAATCTGAGTAATTTCCAGATTTTCAAAAATGTTCTCCAAGTGCCTTTAATACATGTATTTTCAAAACCTTTAGCAGAATAATGACCTTTTAATGTTTAAACAAGCAATGTCTACCTGCATCTCGAATTCTCACATACAGAGCACATGATGGAAAAAAATCAATTTACTGCTCATTATCTGCTCCAGGCGAAAGCCCTGTGTTCCCATTTTGACCCTGCAGCCCTGCCTAGCATATTCAGAAATACACTGCCCTCCTACTAGGAGACGGTTACCACAAGTTACCGTGTATGGGCTGAGAAGAAAGAACAGAATAGTTGAACGTAAGCAGCCAAATAGCAGCAGCTAGAATTACTGCATTAATGACTACCACTGCAAGTCCTGATTCTAACCAAACTTGGCTTGCCAGAGAGACGGTATGCCCCAGCCCAGGCAAATTTCAGGGAATATGCTTTTCCAGGCTATGACATCAAAGTTCACACTGTAATAAAAAAATTCATCTTTCAAATCACCCCCTTGCCCATACAGTTCTGATGAGCTTGGTATTAAAATTTTAAGTGGATTCTGTAAAGTTGCTTGATGAAATCTCCTCAGTTAATATGCAAAAACTAGATCATCTGCCAAACTAACTGAATCTCTTATTCATTTCCCAACATACTAGTGACCACAGCCTAAATGTTCCATCATACTTTGCTTATACTATAAGAAATGCTTTTTCAGTCTTTCAAATTGTATTTCTGTGAAGCTGAATCTCCTTTTAGTACCTATCTACATCTCCGCATAGTTAAGTCTTGTACGTCCCTCCCTTATTACATAAGGAAGTTGGGAGATGGAAAGTAAGGTTATAAAGGGGAAGGAGTAGTGATGAAAATATCAGACTTCACCAAATATCTCCAAATGATAAAGCCAGTCACCTTTACTGGCTTCCTACATCCATGTGCCTCATGAATTGTTTTACCTCACAGCTAAACCCCTCCCTCATGGCAGCTCTGTTATCAAGGACAGTTTAGGATGCTGAATAGCCCGGGTTGTGTAAATCCAGTAAGTTCGCATCCAACGAGATGGGAAAGGAAACTGCCATGAATAGAGAAATGAACATAGCAACTATCGTATTTGACCAGCCTGAAATCAGCACCAACTTTCAAAGCTGTTTGTTTTGATTTGGCATCATTCAAGAACAACAATTACACCACGTTACTCACTTCAGTTTTTGCTTACGTGAACTAGAATAAAATACTGTTTAGACTGCAGGCTTTTTCTAAAATTAAAATGGGAGAAACTGTTCAATTTGCAAATTCTAAACTATGGAAATATCGAAGGCTTTGCTAGAACAGAATTACGTCGCAGAGATGTAGGTGTTTTGTGAAATATAAAATTTAAATTAAGCCCTAATCACTTAATCACATTTCTACAGAAGTACAGAGTTTCAGTCTAAAGTCATTTTAGAAGATTTTCAATAATGCATTAGGACAAAAGACCTTCAAATACCAACTTCTTTTCTTGCTCTTTGTTAGTTAAAAAGGGACAAGGACAAAGATGTTCTCATTTTAAATTATGCTATGGAGCACAGGAGAATATAAAATGTTTGATTCTACTTAAATTGCAAACATTCATCTTGTTATGCTGGTAACTCAGTTTGATAGCCTCGGTAATTAATGTTCAGTAGTACCACAATGTATTGACAAGAACAACCCACATAGCTTTGAAGAAGAATGAAAGAAGGATGGAGCTTTCACATAATTAGATATGAAGCCACCACCTTACAGATGCCAGTGTTCTAGATACATTACAAGTTTAAGACTAAGATTTGATTAAAATAATTCAACCAAAGTACAATCAAAGAATGAAAAGGAGGTAAATATGCAAACAACATACCTTTGCCCTTGTAACTGAAAATATGATACATATTCCATATCAGAAGAACAGTTTCCCCAGTTCCTTTGACCAGAACCTACAGGTCCATTTATGTAACTTTTATTATAGGCTCATGTTTTCAGTTGCAATTTCTCTTAAATTCTGTGTAGCATATATTTAAGAATCCAATAGTTAAAAAATAAATTTGTAAGTTAAGAGAAAAATCTGTTGGAAATTTATAGCACAGTCTTAAGAAAAAAGCTTATTTTTAAAATAAGTTCTCTCAAGAAAAATCCTGAAGACAAGGAGTCTGAGGGGCCATTCTTAAGCTCGCCTAGATCTCAAATTATTGCTGCATCCATTCTCCCAAAAATTTTCAGATAGAGATATCCATCTTATGAATACTGGACTGGGTTTTGTTGGTGGTGCTACTAAGACTACGTATTTATTAGACACAATTAAAATTTAGTATGTGTATATCCTGTGAATGAGAATTGTGCCCACTACTGCTGACTAACATGATGGCCAAGAAGAACCTAGCAGAAGAAAGCTGCAACAATTAAAGCATCGAACTTCCCAACAAGCATTTGTAACATTTACCACATACATGCTAATGGGCACTTTATAAATCTGTCTCACTGAAGAACTTCGTAACTGTCAGCATTTTTCATCCGAAAGAAAGGGTGAGGTCCATATTCGCATTCTAGACCAGGCAAAACAAATTTTAAACTTAAAAGGCATCAAATGAAGAACCAACAATGAGAATGTAGCTGGAAACAGGACATCAATGAAACAGGAATATCTCCTGAGTCGAAGCAGAGTAGTTTAAGAAAACCCACAATTAGTTAAATACTGTATTACAGAAAAGTAGCAATCAGAAGAAAGAAAGCCCAATATTCTTCATCTCTATCATACTATTATCTTGTTTCTTCTCTCGTTTTTATTTCTAATGCACATCTTACTATGTACAGATTTATCTTTTACTGTTGAGGTTATTTGATCAAAAGTAATTTTCTGAAGAAAAATGGGAGACTGTCAAAAATACTAACACGTATTTTACAAACCAACTGCAGCAGTTATTGTTTTTGACAACAATAAAAAGGAGTAAGGGTAAAACACACCTAGACTGCTGGCTAAAACTGTAGAGCGATTTATTTAAATTCAAATCTTGCATAAATCTTTGTTCAAAAAGCCCAAGAAGAAAAGAAACTCCCCCCAAACCAGCCCTAAGCACACAGCTAAAGCAGAATCTGTTTCACTATCCATTGCCATTTTAAACTGTCCTTGTTTGCAAGAACTAGAAATACAATATTTTCGGTATTACTGAAGCTTTTTCAAAGGCACTACGTGAAACCAACAAATTGATACAGCAGCAATTTTGAAAGAAAATAATTTATTCTTAATCCTTAGTTGATTCCCATCCTGGAAGCACCCGCTGAAATACAATCCTTTAGCAGAACTCCAGTGATCTGGAAGACCACATAAAACACCGCCAGCAGTTGCTCACAGAAGAGCTCAATCTCACTAACAATGAACTTAAGTCGGCCCTGCAAAGCTAACTCTTCTCATCTCCAAGCTTGGTTTCAGTCTCAATTTAAATAAACATCCTTACGTTTTAAACTCTAATCCTGAATTTAAATTCCTCCACAAAGGAGGAAGAAGACAGAAATTAAAAAGGAATATCATTAGCACAATTGCTCTAGCGCAATTAGGTATTCATAGGTGACAAAACCTGCTTTCGTGACAACGGCTGGATAAACACATCAGATCAACTGAAATAAGCTGGCACTGGTTTCAGATTCTAAAAAAAAATACCTTGCATAACATGTCTTTAATAATGTACTTCAGGTCTTTAATAACGTACCTAGGTCTACCTAGGAAATCTATTTCTGAAGATCCTCTGTAGTCTTCTCTCAGCACCTAGGGTCTACTAGTCTATCTTTCTACTACTGTACGGATTTTAAACAACCTCCATTCAAATTGCTGGAAATCTCAAGGTTATCCTTACTTGCAATTTCAGTGTAATCTGTAGCACTAGATGTGGCTAAACATACTCTAGACTCCAAATGCCCTTTGCTAGCACTGCCAGCTTGAATCACATTTGACACAGGAATAAAAACTCAACTGTTAGCAGTTCTAGCTAACATTCTCAATGAGAACGTTCTAGAACATTCTCAACTGTGATTCTGGCTTGACTGTGTTACTAAAGAACTACATGGTTAATAAAGATCAAGTTTTATAGGCAGTAGAAAAGGCTAGAAAAAGAACAGTCCCACATACTCATCAGCTGCAACTCTGTACTTATGTCAAAATACGTAAAGACAAAATTAGCAGTCTTATGTCATCCAGGAATCAATCGAGAATCATTACTTACAACTGCCTGTTCACTGTATTTCAAAGAAAAGCCATGGACACAATGCCTTATTTCCAACATTTTGCCCGTGTCCGCAAAGTGCTACCAATCCAATCCTGAACAAGAGTTACCCAAAAGACAGAGATTGTGCAGACCACTTGGAGCACATCTTGTACAGAGAAACTGTACGAGAAAAATTACTTGCAGCTGAAGCTTTAACACTGATTGTGAATGTTCACACTTGCAAAAAACATAGCTCAAATCTTTTCAATGTATTCCAAAAGTATTTTGAGTGGAGGAAAGCAGACCCTCCCCCCAAATCATAATAAAAGCAACGTTATGAAAAAGTGGTACAAGTTCAAAATGCAATATTAATGTACTGTAGCATAAGCAGACATTTAAAAACGAATGCACAAATAGCAAACTGTGTCTCAGTGGTTACTCTGAGACATTTATTGACCCTGAGGTCCTAGTATCTCACCGAACTGCACATCTACACGTAGATGTTGTGCTTTCAGCTAATGCATAATGGTGACACTAGAGTTTGTGTAGTTTAAGCTCTGACAGTTAAGAAATTGTGGTAGCAGGTCTACTAGGTTTCAGCCCTTACGATCTGAACCAAGTGAATTGTCATCTCACATCAGCATAGACCTTGTGGGATTGGGGGGTGGGGGTGGGGGAAGAGGAACTCAGTCAATTCTGTCTGATAACTAACTTATCTACAGCCATCCATAATTAAAGAGAAATAGATCTAAAGCAACTAGGCTCAATAGGCAAACAGGCAGCAGGCCCTACAATGGAGAAAAGACAGAATGTAACCCTCCACTACCAAACTGATTGTTTTTAAGAAAAGACTGCTAGGGAATTGAGTTTTTTCACACTTTAAAAACCAAGAAAGATAAACACACAGTGAACGTCTTCCTAAACCAAGATGTGTAAGAGATACGCTGTTAAAGCAAACATGCATATAATTTACTTCGCATGAGTAAACACAGGCAAAAAATACTCAATCCAAATCTTAAAATGCCTTTAAAAATATGGGAAAAGGTGTCAGAAAAGTGGTGGTTTGCAACCAAGTTCAAGGGTTATGAGATTCATCGCACACACTTGTACAATGTACTTCCCAACGCACGCCATGAAAGCAAAACAAAACCTGGGGAAATGTCAAGTACCGTGATCACTCAGTTCAAAGCTGGTTTGTAATGCAGCAAGATAAAGTTATAGTCATGAAGAGCAAAACAGCTTCTGGTGGGTGTACGGTCCAAGTCTTTTTACTTTAAACATCTATGTAGTTCTGCTGCAGTGTAATCTTACTTCTACTCCTTTAAAAACAAAAATTGAATCACCTTTTCTTATTTTGAGATGACAGACTGATACAATGAGTTATTACAGTTGTGTTAAAGAAATTGTTTTCTGGCAAACAGGAACAAGCTAACTATGCAGACTAAGACAGTGGGAGCAGTCTAGCTTTCATAATTCTGAACCTGATGCAACATAAAAGCAAGACACTTCATATACCACAAAGTCGTCACGCCTTGAGAGCCTACTATTCTCTCTTGAGAAGACACATTCTAAACTAGCCATGGTCCCTATACTATTACAGACGTTCTGTCAGTGCAGCATTCCCAGTTCCCTTCAAAAAGGTAAGAAAAAAATGTCCACAACACAGTACAAAAAAAGCCAAGAAGTTTTTCTCTGCTGTTGATTTAAAGTTCAGGTAAGTACAAGGCACCTCATGTTTAATTGTAAAAATACAATACATCCTAATGAAGCTTTCTATGCTTTTGATTTCACCACACATCCAGCTTGCTCGCATCTCTCTCTCATGGCATTGAACAGTTCTCATTCTCCTTTGTCATGAGCCTCTTATTTAAAGTTCTAAAGAATAGTAAGAAAATCAGGAGGTAAAAGCCCTGTTACAGTAGTGCTCAAAACAATACCCTTCTTGGACAGGCAAGATGACTACAATCAGTACAACTGAGTTTGATATTCAAACAAAATAAAGGTTTGTTTGAAAGCTGATTATCTTAAATTTATCTTCTAAAGTAATAAAACGATTAGAATTCTTTTGTCACTCTCTGCCTTTAGGTGTTCACCGAGATGGTCATGACAGAGACAATTATCATAAATTACTAAGATAATTACACATTATTAAAAGAATCAGTGTCAGCTGCTTTTAGAAAACGTGAATCACAACTTTAAAAACAGATGCAAAGAGCTTTTACAGATGATTCAAAGTTTAGTGGACATTAAATAAATCCTTACAACACTCTCCTTCACCATAAATCAATTCTGATTTTAAGTCTGTCAAGATCCTTCCCAAGAATCCACATTCAGAGCTCCACTGCAAAAAAAACATTTAAGCACAGTGTGCCAGCAAACTGCACAAAGACACTTCCAGGCTGCATCTTCTATCTTAAATCTTAAAAAAAAAAAAGACTATATCAAATGTACCAACTGGAATCCAAGCAGGGAAAAGAAGTTAGATTAAATACAAAATGAGAACCCCTCCGTACACTAAACAAGAAGTAGCACTGAAATTCCTGTTGTAGTTTATGCTGAAAAGTACTAGTTCCAACCATCTCATATTGTTCAAACAGAAACTACAAAGCCTGACTGTACAGCTTGCAACTATCTAACGATACACATTTAGAAAGCTCACATTGCATTAAACCTTCACATGCTAACAGATGAAAGGGATAACACTAATTAAAGAAAGCCACTTGTGTGACTAAATTTTGGGTTGAGAGTTCTTGTTATATTAACCATGAACACTGTCAAAGAAAAATGCGATCCTGAGGAGATGAAGCTGTTCAACAAAGACTGAATAAGCAAGTGGCACACACACCGCTTCTGATTTTATTATCAGAAAGAAAGCAAAGTAATTTTCATGTACAAGCCCCTTCAACAAAATTTAATATGAAGCAACATAATTTCTTTTTTTTCCAGAAGATGTTAGCATTTGTCAGCAACATGTGAAAGACCTTGGTAAAATATGCGGAACAGATTCCCGCCCGCCCCCCCCAAAACGGATACTGCTTTGGAACTACATATAAAACTAAGCACACAAAAACATCTCACTGTTTCTGAGACACAATAAAGACTTGGAGAGAAAGAAATAACAGAATTCTTGTTTATATCTCCGGAGTCAAGAGCACATATAAAGTTACTTAAGAGTACTGAGTAACACACACAAATAATCTAAGGCTGTAGCTCCAGCCAGCCTCAGTCCATCACACAGCACTCTCACAGGTGCCAGGACATGCCAAAACGCTCTAAAATATTTCGCTCTTACAAAATTATGTGATTTAATCGTAACTATATCTTTGTTATATTATTTATTATTTACCCTGCACAAATTCAGGGAAAACAAGAACTGTATTAGAAAAAATCTCTCTTGGATTTTGGATGATACCATTGGTACAATTGTACCCACCTACAATTTAGTGGCGAAGGGATAGGAAACAGTTCAGAAATGTAGAATTTCTGTGGATGTCACAGCAGCACAGACACCTTAAAGACCAGGAAATGCAGCGTTTTAAACAGCAAAAGGAACAATATGAAATGATGGTATATACTAAATGACTACATGATAAGGAAGAACATTAATGATGAGATGCACAGAAAAATAATCTNAGCAGCACAGACACCTTAAAGACCAGGAAATGCAGCATTTTAAACAGCAAAAGGAACAATATGAAATGATGGTATATACTAAATGACTACATGATAAGGAAGAACATTAATGATGAGATGCACAGAAAAATAATCTCCTGAAGGGGTCAAGATGAATTTGCAAGAAGAATTTGAGGCCACTGCATTCAAAAGTTTCCTAGTTGGACTTTACACAATTGCTTCAACGTAATCTTTGTCCTAGTTTCAGATCCACACCACTACTGCAAAAATAAATGATGAAGTTACTAAGGCAGTCAGATAGGGTGGTCTGTAGAGCAACACGATCCATTTATAACAAACACGAACACACTTTTTTGTTTGGTTGGCTGAGGGTTTTTTGGTGTGGTTTTGCTGTTAGTTTGTTTTTTTAAAGGAACTGCAAAGGAGTGACATAGCTACGGCCTTAAACCTCAATACAGGATCTTTTTCTAGAAAGAACTGTCAAGAATGATAGAAGTTTAAAAAATAAGACTAATATTAAAATGAAAAGGTATCACTGAACAGCATTGCTGATTACTAATTAACAAGTAAGACAGATTTAGCCTCTACATACCCTCTGATGGACTCAAAACACAAGTGGCAATTAACTTGCTATGTCTCTATACACTGCTGTTTCAAATAAACTGAAATGCATCTGTTACTAAAACAACTTCTTCCTTATCTAAAGTCACTCAGAATTCTTTATTACCATCTTTTTTTACCCATCTCATCACAGTAACAACAGTTTTCCTCATATGGAGAGCATTTCAAACACAGAAATAGAGTATTCCTGCATCTTGGGGTCCTTAGAGAATCCTTTTATTGACTACAGGAGCACTAGTGTATTTTCACAATGCAGCACTCAAAAGACAATTGCTTTACAAAGGGGTTATTTACTGAGATGCACCATTAAAGTTTTCCTTTGATCCACAGCTACTACATCTGAGGATGCAACATTCTGAAGAGAAGGAAAAAACTAAAGCAATTCAGATGCTAAGATGAAGCTGATACACAAAACTAAAAGCTACAAAATTGAAATACAACTGCAGGCAAAAAAATAGTACATTTAAGGTATCATCAGCTACAGGATAATCGAAGTCTACTTCAAACAAAAATCTTCCACCGAAATGCATTTTGCACAGTGCAATCAATGGCTTTAAAAAAAATCCCCAAAGGTTAGGTCCCCTATTATCCTGTTTAAACATCACTAACTGGCAATAATGAGCTATCATTTCCTACAAGAAAAATGGTAATTTCAACCGTGTATCATACAAGTAGTTAACATACATGAAACAATTCAATTACTTCGTCGGGAGAAGAACAGTGAAGATTGTCTCAGGATTATTAGTTGGACAACTGGATTTTAAATATGAGGGGAAAAAAAAAAAATCTTAGTTCATGTCCCTAAAAGACTAGGATAGAACTTTAACAATCCAAATCCATGCTTTGTCAAGAAGTAAGCAAGTTTGCATAGTAGGAGTAAAACACAGACTTCATAAATTAGGAAAGACCACACAGATAAAGACTCAGCAGCAGCTAAGAAAACAAATGGTGAGTAAAAGGTAAAGAACTGAGGTGGAGCTGGCTAAATGCTACCTTGGGAGAGTTAAGAGTTGTGTTGTATTTGCTTATGAGGACACTATCAACAAGTATGGCTTAGTTGGATTTCGATAAGCTATTTTTTATTCTCTTTACAACAGGCCGCAACAAATTTCTTTGCGTGAACTAAGAAAAAAAAAAATCAATGACTGTAATGAATCAAACATTTACATCCTTCGATCAGATATCACAAAGGATGNTTGGCTAAACGCTACCTTGGGAGAGTTAAGAGTTGTGTTGTATTTACTTATGAGGACACTATCAACAAGTATGGCTTAGTTGGATTTCGATAAGCTATTTTTTATTCTCTTTACAACAGGCCGCAACAAATTTCTTTGCGTGAACTAAGAAAAAAAAAAATCAATGACTGTAATGAATCAAACATTTACATCCTTCGATCAGATATCACAAAGGATGATTTATCCATCTCCACGCAATCATTGATGAATCACAGTTATAACATTAATCTCAAAGAAATGAATCAACGGACTGTATAAACAGCACAATATTTGAAGTGCTTCTGGGTCACTACTTTAAAGATATATTTCATTAATCTTCAAAGTAACAAGAAAATAGCAGGTTTGATGTCCAAAATAGGGTTCACATTCATCTCGTTACTAAAAAAAAAAGTCATTTTCAGAGCATCCCACTGAAATCCTTACATTTCTTTAACAAATACAAAATTTTCCACTATTTTAATTGACAATCATTACAACTCTTTAGAATCGCAATTATTCAGCAGATTCTAGCCAACATCTATTATTTCCTCTATAGACACACAGATCTTATAAAAAGCCTCTGCTATCATACAGATAACAACAATGGAGGATTAATCATTTTTGCTATAGCAACCACTGCACTGCAATTACCATAGTGACATGAGAAGAATAGAAAAAGTAATAATGAAGAGCTGTTACTTGTTTGGAGCAATGTGTCAGCCAAATAAGTGCAGAATTCTCTAGGGCCCAGCTTTGCTCACTGTAATCAATCGAAATGCTATTTGTAACAAAGATGTCAGAAAGCATTTCAGATTTATTTTTAAAAGGGCAATACAAATTTGTCAATTGTTCACTCTCCTTTGGTCAGGTTAATGTACAAGTCATTGCTATCATGTAACAGGAAAGCGCTACTTATTTTTGAGGTTCCAATTTAGACATAAAGTCTAAGGTCTACTATATTACCATAAATATATCAATATCTATACACCTGCTTTTGCATCTTTTTCCATTAAACTATACATGCATATATATACACACGCACATACAGAAATGTAGTAGATCTTACAGATACATAGAGGTATACAAATGTACATCTGCGTATCTTTTTCATGGAAAAAATATATCTGTATTATTTGGGAACACTCGGTGCTAAGATTGCACTAACATCTGTGACAGTTTCTTGTGAGTCACCAAATTGTTGTTTTTTCCAGCTCCACTTATCTAAATAATTTCTACTTGATAGCTGTTGTTCAACCTGCTTAGTTTAAGAAAGGAAACCTCACCCAAAATTAGTTGCTTTTGGAGGTTCTCAGCCAGGGTCTTACTCAAAGCTCCCCTTTTTTCAAATGGCAGGTAAATACTTATGGCTGGAAAAGGTACTTTAAATACAACTTTAGGAAGCAGGAAATGACATTAGACAAAGTCACCTTTTGAAATAAGACATGTTTTGCTAAGATGTAGGTGTGATCAATAAATCAGAATCTTGGACTGCAGAAGTGCAACCACGTACAAACAGAAAGGTAGGTATAAATGAGATGGTGGCAGCACAAGTGACATACTCCCAAGCTCATGTCTGGAACTGACATCATGCCAAAGTCTATTATGCACAAGCTTAGGTCAATGAGAAGTGACAGAGAGTGAAACCACAGAGAAATACGGAATCTTTTGAGACCTTTAGTGAATGGCAAGGCTGGCACATCAGCTATGAGGTACAGAAAATATCAAGAAAAGGGGAGACGAGAGAGGCAGGCAACATGGAAATGATGTAACAGGCTTGTGACTGTATATTGAACATGTTTCTAGTCACATCAGTCATATCCCAGTTCCAACAGTAAAGAAGCTCGCAGCATGCATAGAGCAAGGTGAGAGGGCTATGGTATGTTCTGCTTAGGGTATTACACACAGTTTGGCAAAAGCTACTGGGGTAGAAGGTAGCGCAATCATCTAATCAGTCTCATTTCACATTTTCATTGTGCTATTTTGATTTGTTGTGCAATAAAACTTCTTTCAGGCCCCATTACAGATAGCCCAATTCGTATTTCAAACTGCAAATCATACCTCAATTTTGTTTTACTTATGACAATTACTATTTAAACCTTTTTTGAAACAGGGAA
The DNA here is from genome assembly GCA_013398225.1 of Steatornis caripensis. Taxonomy (NCBI): domain Eukaryota; kingdom Metazoa; phylum Chordata; class Aves; order Caprimulgiformes; family Steatornithidae; genus Steatornis; species Steatornis caripensis. Next base: position 526,999 of record VZSC01010941.1, read on the forward strand.
AACTGAAAAAAGGAGATGTTCAAGACTGACGAACCATTTCTAGTAAGGCATTTTCTTTATCTTCAGCTCACTGCAAGCAGAATCTGTATGATAACTGCCGACCTTCTGAAATACCTAAACACATGCAGACATAGCACAGAGGGTAAATGTAGATACTTTGACACAGTGTTATTCTAGTAATGTGAGATTTTGCCTCTTTATTGTTAGGCTAGAGCAGAACAAAAAATACACGAATGAAAGTGAGCGTAAGCAGAACTCAGTTAACTAAGATCTTCCTTTGAATTAAAAGGTTTTTTCTTCCTACCAATTATTGTATAGCCACTCTTACACAGAACTATTTAGCTGTAGGTAAGATTTTTTTGATGGTGGTGGGGTGTTATTCAACTTCCTTCTGACTGCATTTCATAAAGAACATGGAATTTAGAATTATATCCCTTCATTACTCATACATGTTTTAGTACAATATTCACCTCAATATTCTCTAAAACTTTGTTCAATGAGAAAATAACTATTTGTTGTCTTGATTATTTTAAATTAATGCTGGGAAGATGAAGAACAAAAAAAAAGATGCACTACTCAATTTCCTACCCACTGTTACAACAGAAGAAATAAAGTCATAACAGTACTCAAATAGTAAATTTGAAATCAGTTACAAGTACTTCCACAGTTGTCAGAATAAGCTTTGTTCCTCTATCAAAATACACACATACACTTACAGCACTCCTTTCACCCGCTTCGGAAAAAAATCAATGGGCAGAAAGATCATTAAACCGTTTCCCACCCTTCACCCTGGTTGAACTTGAAGAAGATAAAGATGATAGCGCGTATGGAGCTGTTCAGGAAGAAGAAGCAAGACCCTCATACTGCAAGATCTGTGCTGGGTGTTATCTCTTAGAGATGACAAGGCTGTGAACTTTCAGAATAACCAGTTCCAAAAAGTCAGCTTCTGAAAAATTTAGCATCTCCTCCCATAGATGATACCGATGACTCCTTGCTTGTCTGCTTTGCCATAGATACCGTCCCTCTACATTTATTTGCATACATTTCTTAAGTCCCTGTGCACATTTTCGCCCATTAAATAATTCTTACTTGAAAGACTGCTCAACTGTTGCCTCACACTAGTGCACTGCTCGTGAATTTGATGATAGTTAGCAGAGCAGGGTATCAAACAACTGCTGACGGAACTTGAAAAGAGCAGCCCCTCACGGCTGCACTAGCTGTACCGGCCACTGGCTTCCGTAACCTTGGCTGTACCAAAACCACACAGTGCGCTGCACTGCTATACCGCTGCACATTCAATTTATTGACATTTTCAAAATTTTAACTTTAACATTTGAACAGTTCCACTTTGCTTCGCAAAGATATCCCAGGGTTTATTAAAATTCCATTATGACAAATTTCTAGAATTATGGTATGTCATCAGGGCTCATTAGGTACCGAACACAGAGATTGAATTGTCCTACGTAAAGATCGCTTTCCACATTGCCATCGTTAAAATGAAAAAATCTGATTACTGCTTAGTACCTATTAAGACACATTATTCAGAACATCAGCTTGGAAAATGGTTACAAAAAACTCAACATAATTACTTTTTTTAACTGCAAAACCTGTAGTATTCCATTCTTTCCTTCAGATATTGTATACACCAGTATTTATATTTATAGATAAACAGTAAAAGATTTTACAAAAACTTTTACAAAGATTTTATAAAATGTGTTTAACAGTTCACAGAAGAACCTAAGTTATTCCATTTACTATGGATTTGTAAACTCATCCATAGTTGCTAGGTAAGGATCTAAACATAATTAACTATACAGCAGAGGTTTCTTCTAGTTACACGTCAGGAAACAGCTTTTCTAGAACTCTTAAGAATACCTCTAGGAGAATCAGACTGTGGGTCTAATATGGAGTCTGACTTCTAATTTAAAAAATTGTCATTTTCTTGAAAACAGATTTTAAATCAAAATGATGCAACAATGCTACCATTTGACAACACTTAAAAGACAGGCCCAGTCTCACAATTAACAAGTGTGTTGTATAAATGTAGTAAAGTAGTTCTTTAAGGAGTTATTTATTCAATAGTGTCAGCAGAATCAGGCCTGTAGCACTTCCCCTTGGGTTGCAAAATTCTTATTTTAGTGCACAGAAAAAAGGTATTTTTGGGGCTAGAAACCCAACACTTCCTGTTCATAATATGATACACACATTGATAAGACACAATTGACTGAAAAAGTACATTCTAATAGAGAAATACAGGCTTTCACTAACTCTTGCAAAAATAGATTTACATATAAATTAAGTTCTTCTTCTGTCCGAAAGCCTTCCAGAATTTTCAATTACAACCATTACGATTCTACCATGTTTCATCAATCTTTATACAAGTAATTTTAATTCATTTACATTTTGGCTTTATCATTTTCTGCAAGTGAAGAATTTATGAACACTTACTCAAATAATATCTTCTGAACAAAATTAGGCAAAACCCCAAAATAATGACAAACCAAATACACGTCTGATGAAAGTATTGTAGCGGTACAACACTTAGGTTCCACGCCTCAAAGAAACAGTACATGTCCTTAAGTGTGGCGCTCAAAAGTAAATACATGTGATGTAGAATGTGCTGGGTTAGCCAAAGTTGAATTTATTATTCCCAGATATTACAAGATTTACAGTCAAATAGATATAACACCTTAAAGAAAAAAAAAGTTATAAAAACACAAACCCAACAACTTTGAGAGCTAAACATCTTTATTTGCTCTCTGATTTAGAGTAGCTAACCAAAATATGAAAAAGCAAGAAACACTCAGGATAGTTTAGAAGAATAAAACTCACCAAAATCTGCAAACACGGACTGTCCAACAACTTGCACACCACTAGGCGCTTCCTTACTTTTTCCAGCTTTAGAGAAGTTGCCGTCCTATCAAACAGGTCAAAGATGACGAAAAAAATGAAATGCATACTGAGTGATAAAATTTGACTCTTTAAGCAAAGAAAATACGCATCAATAAAGCAGCACTTAAGTACCTAATAAAGAGACATCTCAGCTAGGGAAAAAAATACACTCTTTGAAAATTGGGACTGAGTTTTTGCATTTCTAATCCTTCATGGAATCTTATGGAAATCCAGTAATAGTAACATTCAGATACAATTGTCCATCTACTGTGCTGTGTTATGAGAGACACACTGGGTTAGTTCAGCAACATAATCTAATTTGTAATTAAGTGATTATGAATACTAATGTGCATTTATGCATATCGACACATGATTTTATAGATATATGTAATATATAAAAACACACTTGCACACCTGTCAAAAATAGCTTCCGATTTTCTTTCTAATTAGGAAATAATTTTACATCAGGTCTTGTTTCAATAGTCTGTTATTAAAGGCTAGGCCTGCAGAAAACACTATTCTAGTATTTCATCAGAAAGACAAAAGGCCAGTGCTGGATCCTTGCTTATCACAGAACTGGATCACAACTGAACAATTTAAGATGTTAAGTTTTTGTAACCAAGTAAGGCAACGTAAGGCCCACTTTTCTAGTCACTGCAATCAGCTCATATACACTGCTATGCACATAAGTATATGTAAAGCAACTGAGACAGACGATACTGTTTTCTGGATTATGTGCAGTTATGCGTATTGCTTACTCATGTCAGTCAGTTTTTAGACTTCAACGCTGTTGAAGACGCCAACTCTGGAGACAGTTAATATGTGGATGCTCGACTATGTATCTTCACCTTGATATAATGTATGATGACTCAGATGAAGAAAAATTTATGCTAATCATCTCCATGCAGAAAAGACGACTAAGCCCTGTGCTCAATTGGCCAGAAAAGCATATATCATATAGGCAACTATTTTAAAAGCATTTTATGGTGCATCAGTGAAGGGAATTACTTTGCCTAGTAGAGCCATTTAACAGCTTTAAATGGATCAATTAAGTTATTTTAAGATTGAGATATATGTACATATATTTTATACGTATGACATTTTACTGGGTTGATTGATTCCAAAGAATAGAATACCTTCTTTCTCAAGGTAAGCAAATCTATGCATATAAAATATATAATGTAGGATAATATTTAGAATACATTAGTCTGGAAAATCCAAAATCTGTAAGAAAATAGAAAAGACCCACCTAGTGGAGAGAGGTGAAATGCCTTGTGTAGTCACTAACACTCAATCTCTCAAGAATTAAATTCACCACAGTCAAAACCAGTTCATTTTTAAGTCTATATAAAATTTAGAAATATAGAATTCATGACCCCACTGCTTCATTAATAAAAAAGTTTCTAGTACAGCTTTCATTACTTTTGCCTAAAAAATAGTATTCAGAAAATATTTAGCAACTATTTTTTTTTGACCTTTATCCCACAAAATCTTACCCAAGACCTGAAGTCATAGTTCTACAAAAGCTTACTTAAAGAAATCACATCTTTGAGGTAGTAAGAATAAAAAAAATCTGATCAGCCTTTTCTTCATAAATCACCACGCTAAGTGTCAGTAACCTCCTAGAATAGCTGATGACACATCAGGCGTCCTGCTAAGGTGTATGAAGGCAGCCTGATTGATTTACTTAGCAGTGATATTAGAAAAAAATCTGCAGAGGACCTTATGCTGCGTAAAAGCCTCAACCAGTCATATTCTGCAGTCTGAAAGCAATAGCGCAGTTGGTGCCTCTTAACATTTGTTCCACTCATTCCTGAAACAAGGACTACCAGATGACTTTTTTTAACTTTGCTGTGTTTTAACAGAATGGTTATCTGAGTTTTCTCTCTTACCTTATTTACCCATGTCTCAAACTGAACATTTTGTGAATTTGGTGACGTAGTAAGGAACAAATCTGCAAGGAAAAACACGAGAAACAAAATAATTAACATTAGACGACACACACAAATACCTGATCACTCAATAAAGACATATAACTTATTTTAAAAGATATTACCCATATTCTGCAAGTTATAAATATATTATATTCCAGTGATGTTTAGATGTATAGATAAGCAAGAAAGATTAAAAACCAAACCCCCCGAAATCTATTTTAATCCCTCATACTCCTCTGTATAAATAAATATGCCTCTGTACTCAGCTTCCGCATTTGTGTAGTTTATATATAAATGAAGTTAGCCTCACATGAACTAGTAAGTGCTGGATGTTACATATGCACACTGAAAAACATTTCTTAATAGTAAAGACAGAGACAGTTCTTAAACCTAGAAAAAAGTATACATAGTTATATTTCTCGTAAGTTAAAATTAAAAATGAAAACCTATCAACCATCCTTTTATTTTTGATATATTGCATTAAGGAACAGATACACTGTTGCCAGGAGGAGAAAAGGAGATGCAGAAATATTTCAGTCTTTCTTTACACTAAAACTCTCTTATACATCAAAACAGTGCAAAAGAGTCCTTCAGAGGATTTATCTGCCAATGCCTGCTTAAAGAGGAGCTTATTCATCACCAGTTAGGAAAGCACCCAAATTGGAAAATGGGAAGAAAAAGCTTTATCAAAGGAGCTTTAAAAAAAACCAACCANTGCAGAAGGAAGTTTGTGCAATATTGCTGATTACCAGAGTAATATTAATGATATAAAACAGAAAAATATTTAAAAACCTGAAAAATTCACAGGGGAAAATGAGAAACATGGAACAACAGAAGCCTCAACTCACTTCGCTACAGGCCAAAATGCCACTAAATCTTTGAAGAGTTTTTGAGGTTCAAATCAATATTTCAAGTACGGTTGTAGTATATCCATGCTTTAATTTGTACTGCGATTTGCAACTAGTTATGGGCTATGTCACATGCAGATTATGCCACAATAGGCTTTGTACGTGTTATATTTAAATACACAGCAAATGACTAGCATTTGATTAGCAAATGTAACAGCTTGCCCAACCTCCAGCAGACATTTTGGCTGGCACTATAACTGTTTTCGCACCACATCTCTAACTCAGTTTCACGCACTGCGGAGCTGACCTCTCACCTTTAACTGCCAAGTCAATCCTCTCCCTGCCCAATCCTCTATGTAAGGAGAGATCTTGCAGAGCATTGACACGGCATTCCCTCTGGTAATGCTATGTTTATACGTTTTGTGACTCTGCCCCAGAATTAGACAAAATGGCATAGCTTTCAACGCAAGACGTAGTTCACCCAGTATTATCATCCTTGAAATTCAGCTCTGGACCATTGGTTATTGCCAGGTTAAAGAAACGCATCAAGTTTTTATGCAACGGAGTTATACTTCTAGGGTGGAAAAAACAAATACAAAAGCCAGATATAACTTATGCTGAGGATATTACAAAGTCCTTAGCTCTAAATAATTTATTTAAAACAAAGTTCATTAGAAATAAAAATCGCAAAAAGATCAGCACTATCTCTTGACTAATTTAAGATGCGATAGAATTTCATTTAACAATTATTCTAAGTTTTAAAACCTGTACTAATGCAGCATAGCATAACAACTTACCAGTAAAAGAAAAAAAAAAAATGTATCTTTTCTTCAATGGGAAAATGCAGCACCACCTACGGTACCCTTACAATAGGGCATTTCAAATAAAGTGAAAGGAATGTCCTTAACATCTTAATGGGAAGTCATATAAGCAGTCCTATGAATTGAACCACCTGTGAGTAGTAATACATCTTGTTTTCATTTCAGCTTTACAGAATAAACGTATCAGTTACAGTTCCTGAGAGCGCATAATGGCCATGTTTGACTCAGGACACTCCATAGTGTTCATCCCACACAGAGTTACAACAGGCCACAAAGTCAGGCACCCAACGTGACTGGGCAACAACCACAGCAAAGAAAGCTGCAAAGTGTCCTAACTCAAATTCTTAGACACAGCCATTACAATCTCACTCAGGTATTAGTGAATTACTTTTAACAGAGTATGTATGATTCTATTACACATATACACCTATTTTGTAAAAAAGCACGTAACAAAGAGAGATTGATTTGCAATGGATTTTTATTATGCCTTGAAAAAAATCCCTTTTTTCATTCTTGATTGGAAGCACATTACATTTGTTGTTTTTTCTCCCTCCTAATTTAATCTGATTTCATAATAAGTGTACAGAAATATTCAGAAATATGACTGCACAGGGAACTGAAATAATATAGGAAGGCAAGGAACAACAGGCATGTAAAATCCCAGGTGTTCGGACCAGAATCAAAAGTAGCTTTAAAATAAACATTAAACTCCATGAGAAAAAAAAGGGATGAGAACCATGGTAATGGAGGTGTCACACACCTTAATAAAATCAAAGAATACATTTAGCTATTTGCAGCGTAGGAGGAATAAATCAGTATAGTAAATGCAAGTCACACTACAAAAAGCTAATAGAAAGACAGTAATTTAAAACATCTAAAATGTTTATTACATTAAAAATGTGGAGATGCCTGCAGATCTAAAGCCTTTGTTCAGTCACTGTACAAACCACCTAATTTAATGTGAACACTTGTCCTGCTTGGGAGTAGGAAAACAGAGCTACGTTTTCAGAGGCGGCAACTGACCATTACCAGAAACATATTTTCTTTGGTTTGCAAGAGATCAGAGCTGAATACGGCCCTCTACCGTAGCTTAGAGATGATTAAGCAACAGGCCTGTTTTGCACTGAACTCCCTCCCACTGCCAAAACAGCTTCTCTTGAAAATTAGTAAGTTACTTTTGCCCTTTGTTCCTCTTTGTATATTCCTCTGTCTCTTCTTTTTTCCTAAGTTGAGGCATACGACATTATATACAATAAATAGAACTAACACACCAAAGCAGATCCGAGGCTAATGTAATGTCACACGGCACTGGTAAAACGCAAAAGGAGGCAAAGATGGCAGATAATCNCTCTCCTTTTTTCCTAAGTTGAGGCATACGACATTATATACAATAAATAGAACTAACACACCAAAGCAGATCCGAGGCTAATGTAATGTCACACGGCACTGGTAAAACGCAAAAGGAGGCAAAGATGGCAGATAATCTTCCAGAAATAGTATAGAGGAGCTAGCACCACGCTGCTCCTAGGTTAAAATGACAAGCTGTGACTTCCCGTAGGACAACTTGATACAGGTACAGCAACACCACCTTTAGTTCTAGAGCCAGCTGAACCAACTCAGCTGGTATGTTACTGCCAATCGTCCTCCTTTTTACCCTCAAGCCTTCTCAGAAGCTACACATCTCCAACGCTCACGCATGTTTTTGTGATCAAACCCTCCTGCACTGAAATCAAATCAAATGCTTAATATTTACAAGTAATTTTCCATTTTGATCAAGAATGTCAGAGATTTCAAAGCAAGCAAAAGAAAAACATTTCTTTGCAGTAACAGCATAAAAATGCAATGTAATTTAGACACTCCATGGAACTGTTCCCAAATTTGTACAGTTCCGAATTACAAACGTTTTCCCCACGTTTGTAGGGAAGAAACCTACAAGGAAAACCAAGCCCTGCCTGGTACGCTGATTTAGACCACATGATTTCCAAAGGTTACTTCCAACCTAACTTATTCTATTATTACATGTGCTTTTATTATGTAAGTTTTTATCCCTGAAAGCCAAAAGCATATGAGAGAGGAAACAATTAAGAATCCTGGCAATTTATAAATATCTTTTTTCTACACAACTATGGCAAAAACTCCTTGAAATCATCTCCTTCCCAAAGGAACGGTGTTCATGGCAGGCATCTTTCACTGCTGTTGCTATAGCTTTCCATGTCCCTTATGACTAAATTCTTTAATATAGAAGGGCTGCGGGAAAAGGGATGGAGCCAACAAACGCATTAAGATTTGTACGTTCAGTACTTGGATTACACAACAATGAAGACATAACAGTTCATTTCTATGCTTCTTATATTTTAATATACTAATCATCTTGAAAACTGCAACATTTTTGTTTCGCTTCTGGCTTTATCAAGAAAACTCAACCCCTCTTTCCCACAAGGAACGCCTATCACATGTAATATGCTCAGGAAAAGTCACTTGTCTAAAGACATGCCGCCTTTGAAAGGTAGTTCTGGTTGCAATTTCAGCCGCAGAAAGCGACCTCATTTGCACACAGGTCTCTAAGTTTAAAAAGCACAGATTAAGTATTGAGGGATGGGTCATAATGCTCTGTTCAAATGCTGATGAACCTGACAACAGCACTATGGGAGATATTTACAAGCTGAGGTTATAAAAATCAAATAATCTCAAACTCAACAATCTCAATTATTTACAGACTACAAAGGTGATAGTCTGAGCACTTCTACTAGACAATAGGTACATAAAGGGACACTAAAAACAGCAGGCAGGGATGTACCTTTAACAACCCTATACCAGTTGTAGATTCTGGAGGTATACAATGGAAATAGGCAACGGGAGGAGGAAAAGTCAGTCTGGCCACTTCCCTACTGCCACTGCTGGAGACAGAATATTGTATTAGCTGGATAGACCACTAGACTAAGCCTGCGGGGCATTTCTTACGTTTTTGATTTGTGACATGATGTAGTACAAATATGTAAAATCCTCGATAGTTGGAATGGGGGAAGATCTTCATGTCAGATTTGGGCAGATTTCCAGAAATGTAACACCTACAGCCTAAGCAAATGGCTAGAAATACAAAAAGCAACACTGCCTGAGAGAAAGTGTTTCTCTCAAATGCAAAGTGAAGTGTGTTCACATTTAAATATGTTTTCCTATTTTTGATTTAACAGGCAGTGATTAATATAACAACATAAGCAATCAGAAAATTCATAAAGTTCAACAGCCTGGGAATAAGATAAAAAATCAAGGAAGTTACCCAGCATTTTAGACACACAAGACTGAAAAACAACCTAAATATATACCAAACACTTAATACGGAAGATATCTGACATATGCTGCAACACAAAACTGTATTAGCATTTCACTCGGAACTTCACCTTCCCTACTTTCCCTAAAAAGTGAGTTGGTGAGCAAACGTGGCTATTCTTCGAGTTAACTGGCTTAGTAATAAAATGCTCCTATCTAGGCTATACTACACCTTAACAACAGTAAACACATACACTGAAAATCACTGAATGCAGCATTCATTCTTACAAAAAAGGAAACTGAGACTACAAGAATTTATGTTTCAGCTTGAAAAAGGGAAGATAGTCAAGTAGTGAATTGCAAGCCCTAGTAACCTAAAGCTCATTACAGAGGAACCACAGCAGTTCCATCCATCTTCATTTGATGCGATCAGCTAATTTTGGCGTTGTATCAACATACGGCCTAGTGAAGACTGAAAGATCTTGCCAGAAAGCTACATAAAACTTGCACAGCTAGACTGCATTGAGTTTGGTGCCTTTAGATCGATCTTGTATCAATGCCAAAGTCATCCCGGATACATCTACGAACACTGAAATAATAATTCAAGCACAGCACACCCATATTTTGAGTTAAATTAATTTCTGATAATTTCTACGTAATATATCTAATGAAGCATTACATAATTACTGATGTTTATGGTGGCTCATCTCAGGCACACAAAGCATGGCACTCTTGCCACAGGGGCTCAGAAACCAGACACAATAAAACTGCCTGACAGGTTATCACCTACCGAGAGCTCAACATCTAACTGCAACAGGTTATCTGTCATGACAAAGGAATTCCACAGAAAAAATGGATTAAAATGCATGACAGCATTGAAACACCTTGAACATGAAAGCATTTCTACTATTCCTGCAATCCCTAGCTGCTTACACCATGCATCTTACAATTTTTGCTGCAGATGCAGAAATAATCATATAAGCAGTTTCCAAGCAAACAGCTCTGAACTCAACAGCAGGTCCACCTCCGATCCTTATTCCACAGTACTCTTCACACAGACAATCCTAGACTCTGCTCAACCCAGACTTACGCAACTATGCCTCTCTTATTCCACACACTGCTAAGTCGGTCCTCCTCTAATAACTTCAAGTCCATCTGTTAAGATCCTATTCTTGCAGAAATTCATGTGGTGTTCACTCCTCACCATCTCCATCTAAATTCCCTACCTTCAGCCTACATTTATTGCCCACCTACCAACTTCTACTCCCACTTCCTGTGTGTCATCTCTGCCTTTCGCGCCCTGCTCTCGGTTACGCATCCAAATGCTGGCAATAGGCCAGAGCCACCACGGAAGGAAAGGCTTCCATAATCCCTGCCTCTAGTATGTTCACTACCGATGGCTGTTTTAGAAAGGCAGTAATAGCAATTAAGGAAAACAACAACAAAAATCCAGTTGATACTTCCAAGATCTGCTTCTAACTGGCTAAGTTTGGACGGATCTTTAATTAAAGGGAACTACTGGGGAGAGTCCAGCGGAGGGCCACGAAGTTGATTAGGGGAGTGGAGCATCTCTCGTATGAGGAAAGGCTGAGAGAGCTGGGTCTGTTCAGCCTGGAAAAGAGAAGGCTGAGAGGAGATCTGATCAATGCTTATAAATATCTAAAGGGCGGGTGTCAAGAGGACGGGGTCAGACTCTTCTCAGTGGTGCCCAGCGACAGGACAAGGGGCAATGGGCACAAACTGGAACACAGGAAGTTCCACCTGAACATGAGGAGGAACTTCTTTACTGTGAGGGTGACAGAGCACTGGAACAGGCTGCCCAGAGAGGTTGTGGAGTCTCCTTCTCTGGAGATATTCAAAACCCGCCTGGATGCATTCCTGTGCAACCTGCTCTAGGCTAACCTGCTTTAGCAGGGGGGTTGGACTAGATGATCTCTAGAGGTCCCTTCCAACCCCTACCATTCTATGATTCTACTGTTCTAAACTAGCAAAAGCAAAGAGACCTTGCTAGCTTTCAGGAAGGATGTTTCAAAAGCAAGTCTAGATCACTAAGGAAAAAGTTGCCCTAAGTTACCAAACACCAAACCAGCTCCACCTCAACTTCAGTTTGTGGAAGTGGCTAAGCAAGTATAACTGAAGGTTAGAAAAAGCTCAACGCGGAGATAGGCAGAGAACTTGGAAGACTTTAGCCCACTGGAAATCTTATTAAATAAAGCAGATAGTATTACAAACCCTACTTCCAAACATTGCAATAAAACTTAAATATACAGAATCTGCTCCAAGTTCGCTTCTGATTGTCCTTGTTATTTTCCTTCACTTTTGAGTGTTATAAAAACCAGTACTATTTATAGGTGCCACGTTCATTTCACTAATGACTGATTTGACCTTTCTGTTTAATGTCAGAGGGCTTTATTTCAGAATTGAAATGCTCAGCATCTATAGTTGTCTTCAGAAGCCACTAGGGCACGAACAACATTAAGTTCCAGCTTGTTTTCACATTTACTGCATTAGTTTAAGTTAATAAAGGAAAAAAAGCCCCGATTTTTAAACACCATCAAAATGCACAAGCTATTACCCAATTAGAACATAGATGCGTACACTCCAAACATGCCTAAAAATGTTCATTTATGTGGAAGAAGAGGTGTGTCTGTGCATATTTTTTAACTAGAAGTTACTCATGGATATGAACATACCTGCTCGTATGTAATGATATATGTAAATAATGTGCTGAACTAAAAATTTCTGCTTTGCAGTGTGTTGACAGAATGTGTAAGGGGACAACTGCATTAAAATCATTAAATGCCATCAAGCCTAAGGACAAGCAAAAGATAACTTTCCTCTATATACATTAGCAACTTTCCTCTACTTACATTACAGGTTGACCCACCAATAGGAAAAAAAAGCATTCAAAAACAAAACTAAAAACATTATGTACTATTTTTAGTTGTACTTCAGACAACTTTAGTTGTACAATACTTTTAGTATGTACAAATCTAACTTAATACAAAAAAGTCAGATGTACTCAGTTTTATGTCTTTATTACATAGAAATGGAAAACCAAATCTGACAAGTTTTGTCCTTCTGTTCATAAGTTTCTCACCCAGGTAGGGAAATCTATCTTTTGGTATTCAGATTTGTTTGTCAAGTTGGCAGTAGTACTATACTGGAAAAAATGGAATACATCTACTGCCTGGCTATAACAATTTAGCTATAACAATATAGAAAAGAGTACAAGTACCAACGCTAATGAGTTTGCAATTAACTTGTCATGAAGTTTTAGTGATAGTCACATGAAACAGCAAGTTAAGGAACTACTCCGTCCAGTCACTTCCTCCTCTGAAAAATTTAAGCAAAACAGAAAGATTTCATATGTTCCAAATAAACTAATTTGTGTGTGCAAGTTTTTAAGAAGTGTGCTTATAATAAAAGGCTGTGAATTTATTCTGCTTTTTAAATGGGTCTTTCAAAATTTAGTAAGTGATTACTGGAATTACTTAGTAAAGCAGGTGATAAACAATTATAAACAACTTAATTAGGCACTAAAATCCCTTTCATTATGAAAAAATGCTATAGAAAAAATTCATATGTATTAATTTTAAAGCATCACTTAAATGGAAAACTTTTAAGTTAGATTTATGCTGAATAGTTATGCTTCTGAATATGCAGAGCAGGTGGGACGACTCCTCTGGTTTTTAGCACTTCAAACATGAGTTTTCAGACAGAAAATTCTGTTTATTTTCAGAATAGAGGCAATGGTATTGTTTCAAGAAACACAAGAAGAGCACTCAATGTTACGAGTGCTTTCAGAACCCATTTTCACATTCATGCTTTCTCAACAAAATGCTGTTTGGGGCAGAACCAATTTACTTCTGACATATACTAAGTTACTGACTCCCATTAAAGAAATATGAGTACCCCCCAGTGTATCTAATTAAAACTTTCAAGAGGAATAGCTTTCGACACACTTCATAACGGCAATTTTAAAATTAAAACTGCTAAGCAGATAGCACAGGTGATGGTTTCCTTCAGAAAGATTAGGAAAAAAATAAGTTAAGACAGCTATTTCTTCTCTCTAGAGATCTCTACCTATTCTTTAATTCTCTTTGTGAGGTAAGTTCTGAGTAAGAAAAGTGGCACTGGCAGAAGCAGACCAATCTCAGTGGCAGGAGGAAATGCAGCTAATTTGAGCAACTGCTTTTGTCTTATGAGCAGCAACTTCTGTGGTATCGAACACTGTGCAGGAACACGTGAAGGAATAGAGGTGACAGGAGATCACGTCATACAGAGCATTTTTAGTTAGAGATAACACATCTGTAAACAGTAGAAATAGAAGGAATAAATGCCAAACAAAACTTTAGAGAGACTGAGGTGCTCCAAAATATATCCTGTGTAACTCATACATTGCCTCCATTATTTGGTGTAAACTCTCAGGCAAGCTCTGTTATCAGAGTTAAAACAGTTAAGAAATTAAAAAATGTACCCATTCAGGGAATGAAACGGTGACATCCATTATTGAGTATGTGGTTTTGGAAAAAACATAAGGGAGAGGGCAAAACCAGAGAGAACAATTTGACTTCAAATGCATACACTCCCCCCAGTTTTAAAATGCCACTCAAGATAAGTTTTAAAAGGCCAGATAACTTGTTTGCAAACGTTAACGAGACCTGTTATTTTAATAGAGAATAAATGCAAATCTATTGCACAAAACAAGCTTTGATGATAATATTATATGCAGAAAGGCTACCAGCTTCCATCAAGAAGAAACTCCCCAAAAATATAATCAGAGGTTCTGCCATCAAGCATTAGTATCTTCAGAATCAAGGTTTAAATGAGTACAACAGAAAGATCACCTGTGATTTAAATGACTGGCTTTCAAGAAGAAAACTATGTACATTTCTGCATTTAAACCAGGAAGTGGGAATCAAAACGAAAACACATGGTAAAAGTTCTGGTACATTAGGTTTCTAGATCCCCAAAGCAAAACAGTGTAAGAAAATTAACCATCAGAAATCAGTAAAGAGACTAGCAATTAGCTTACAGCAAGCAGTTTCTGACTAATGATTTTTCCACTTTAGTTTTCCCAAAATAAAATTCATTATTTTCCCTTCATTTTATATAAACAGTTCCAGAAATATCTGCAATTATACACACCATGTGCTAGTGTTCAACACGAGACAGGTTGTAAGAGCAGTATTTCCAAACTTTGGAATCGCATAGCCAAATAGCCAAATAAGGCACATACTATTTAGCTATTAATAGCACCAGCGATTTTTCATAGCATTCAAGGATACACTAACAGATGTACAGTAGCAAGTTACAGTATGATTCAGAGTCCAAGGCAGTTTGTCTCATGCATTTGAACACTTTAAAAATATCTGCACAGCCACGGCTTGATTGCTTGGTAGAAGGCTTGTAATTTTAAGTGCATAAAAATTTGTTTTTTATTAATAATCCTTTTTGCCCCAGTAATTAAGTACTAAAATTCTGGCTTAGAAAGACAGCATTAGATTTAACTGAACCTCTGACATTAAGATGTTTTAATTAGAAACAATCAAGTAAAGTAATTAGAAAAAAAAATTTAGCAAAATAAAGCACTCTTGATACACCTATGAGAGTTTATTTTAAGACAGTCTAAACAGTGTTCACCCAGCGACCCAGGCTAAATTTAAACTTCAGCTTAGTCTGAAGTATTTATCTGAAAATGCTGACCGTGATGCCAATCAACAATGGCATAAACAAAATAGGTCTGTCTATTGTTCAGCTTTAAATCGATGGTATGTATTGGTACCAATCCTGCATCATTTCTGGGCAGTCTTTAGCAGTTCCTTTTACCTATCTTGGCCTCAGTTTCCAGCTATAATGCTTTTTCTCCATGGCTCTGTTCATGTGTTTCAATTGTTAAATCTTCAGCATAGTGACCTTATTGGGAATAGTGTTTATCCCATTAAACAGTATTATCTCCATCTCTTGATTAACAACTCTGAAACGCATGTTTGAGAAAGACTGAGCTCCTATTTACTTCAAATTGAGTGGATTAAGGGAAAGAGAAGTTACTTCACCTCCTTCACTGTAAGTTAAAAGAGTTAAATCCTGTTCAAATACTTCTTTTCTTGAGTCACGAGACTTAAATCTTTCAGTTGGAGGATATAACATTTTTAAAAAAGGTCTCTCACGCAAGGAGCCTGCTTTGGAAACACTTACCTGAACTGTCATGCTCTATAAAATACACCTGAAGTTAATCTGTTCAGACAAGCCTATTATTATTAGCTTCAAGATTATTCTCTTAAGCTGGCTGTTAAAAAGAACTAATGGCAAGTGTGAGTATGTATTTCAGTAGCCCAATTCTAACAAGGGTCACCACATTTTTTCCTCATCTTTCAGTCTGTCTTGTTCCATGTACAACAGCGACACTAGACCATTTCCAGACATCCCTTCCGATCTCAGACATTCTGTGAACTAGATACTCCTCCATGGAGCAGCACACACTTCACACACATGCAGAAGAAACTTGAAAATTTTGTATTTGCTTTATCCATAAAGCATATGTAGGCCCTTTGGTATAAGTTTTATGCTGCCAATTTTTGCATGAATTATATAAAATTCCTGGCCTGACTCAAAATTACTTACTGAATTAAAAATTGTAAGAAGCTAAGATTACAACGTTATGATGCTTTATTTAAAGACAGCAGCAGCATTACTATCTGAAACAGCCTAGTCTATGTCTCACCAAGAGAGACTGTATTATCTTTGTTATGGTTAGTGGATTTTTGGATTGTGAAATCCTTACATAGTTAGCTTTTCATGAAGCATTGTTCGGGATTAAAAATATCTTTACGAACATGTTTTCAGATAAAGAAATCTTAACAATTCAACTTCATTTTACCCAGAGCAGGAGAAGCATGCCAATTAAAAGCTCTGTTTTGAGGGTTTAGTATCGGCAGGTTGAAAACGGGTTAGGCAACAGCAGAAAGATTCGCAGCCCAGAGAGGATTTTTTCTTTTGTTTTCTTTTTTTTTAATGTCAAGCACTCTTTAAATCTCTTAAGCTGTTTATAATGATAGAGTTGCCAAAAACAGCCCAGCTAAAAATCACTGAATTGGCTGCATCTATTACAGAATACAAAGAGCCCCAAAACATTGCAAAATTATTAGAGAAAGGTATTAAAAAATCCCCCAAAACAAGTAAAGATGGCGTATTCTGGAGGTTTGTTTTTTATTTGTACACATAACTCAGTGCATCCATTTTAGCTACAACCATATCTTCATATTCATGAATAGTACCATTGCCCGTGAGTAAACAGTCTGAGTTTTTCAGTCAAAAAGTACCACAGCAGCATCAAATGTCATGATTAAGTCTTTCGGACAACAGCATTTCAGCATGCAGACTACTCCCCTGCAGCCTCATTAACATGATTTTAATGTGTACCAGGACCTACTCTTAATGAGGTTTTGTTCCAACTCGGAATGGTAGTGCAGGTGAACGCTGAGTCACAAGAACGTTCTCCTCTCCACTAGCTCTACCTGAACCAACCAGAAAGTAACAGACTCCACTGAGAACACAACAGGAATCGCACTCCTCTCTCTGCTGGTGTAGTAAGGCTGCGCCACCCCAGCTATGCTAACAAGGAACAGAGCCAAACAAACAGGAGAGGCATTTCGGTGTTTTCTGCAAAGTCCACCCAGACTGCACAGAGCAAGGCACAGGACTGGCTGTGGCATGCTGCAGTGATGTCAGCACCTTATTTTGGCCCTGTTTGGCAGAGCGCATTTTGAATCACAGTACTATCAGTACTGTACAGACAGTTACATACAGGTTGGTTTTTGGTTTTCCTTTTTTTGTTAATTATATCAGCTGACTACTTCTATGAGTCACTTGCCCAACTGGGTACAGACTAACACAAATTAAAGGAGACATGGTGAGAACACTAAACAGGTATTTTTTGGAAGAGGCACAATGAGACTCAGGGTGCAATTTCATGCTTGGTTAAAAGCAGGCTACAACTGCTGCTACTAAAATAGGAGTCTGCCTTCTTTCTGTGCTCACATTGGCTCTGGCAATCCTGAAGCTGCATGGCGAGTTGGATCAGCTTAATAACTCAAGCGAAAATGAAGTGTGTTCCCGCCTAGCCCCAGTTCCTGAGCAGTTACTATAGCCGATGCGATGGAACTGCCATAAATGTGCAGACAGGACCGAATGATTGGTGACTTTTCATTTTGGCAGCAGGTAGTCTTGGAATAACACGCCTGTCATGAAATATCAGGTATCACCAATAAGGTATTATTTTTCAGCACCATATACCTTGTTCACAGTTGGTCCCAGTTTTCATAGGGACAGCAAAAAATCAATTTACCACTCCCATCTTAGAAGCAAAAAATTATTTTGAAGAAAATAATTCTATGGTCATATTTTCTCCAGTATTTTTCTCGGAATGAATTATTTTCCTCAAAGCTTTCCTCAGGTTGCTGTAACAAAACACATATTTCAGCCTGAGGTGTTATATCCTTGCTGTTACAAGGAAATGAAAAGTCAGGATCTTTCTAATGGGAGTGCTTCATACAAGTTTCTATTCATATCTTGAGATATGAATATAGATGTGAATCTATAAAAGCTCCTGGCACTCCCCACACAAAGATCCTGACTTTCATTTCTATTTAGTAGAGGAACTTCCATGTATCACTAGCACTAACTGGAACTCTCCGGACATTGCTTAGGCTGTTAGCTGTCAAAAACCTGTGTGTACTCTTGTGACAATTGATCAGTCTGGGATTGATCTACGTAGGCAACTTAGACTTCCTACCCTTACCCACCTGTGAGTTTAGATTTCAGATAATTCATCTTTAAATGCTACCTGGAACACTCATCTACAGTGCCCATGCCACTAAAACAAAATTCCAAGGATTTATAGAACTAAGTGTGCTAGAATTGGTTATTACATGACACTGATTATGGTAAGCCACTGTATATTTAATTTTCCAGTTGGAATTTCCACTTGACAGCTTCATGCAGCAGAGTGCCAGAACTGAATATTAAGGTTTGACTATGCGCTAAAGCAATTAACTTAATCCCCAACATTTCTAAGCATCTTAATTAAATTTATGGACTCTTTCCTCTCTCATTCCCATGCTACTAAATAGGAAAAAAATATAAGCTCTCTTTACAAAATTACCATGCATTAATTGATGTACATTGCACATCTAGCTGAAGATAAAGCATTTCAGAATTCATTTAGTGCTTGAAGAAATTAAGTTTCGCACAATATTTTAATGTGCTTGGAGATATGAACCAGGTATGTAAGTGATAAAAAGATTCATCGTGGTAATCGAAGGCTAAATTGCATTGTGTATTTCACCAAAAAAACCCCAAATAAAACAAAGCCACCACCAAAGGAAGAACACAGTTTATCTACCAGGAAAAGTTGTCTCCAGTACTCATTTGTGAACCCTGAATTATAAATACATTGTTGTATTGCTCATGTAGTAACAGAGAATAAAGTCTCACATGCTATTTTCTCAAGAAGTGACAGAATTAACTGCTGGAAAATAGAATGAGGTCATACTGAAATCTTCAAGAAACAAATTCTAAGTCCAGTCTTGAAAACATTCTTCTGAATGAACTATAAAAGTATTTTAGACTTAAGATGAAGACAACACAGCCCTCCTGATTCAGCTGCAAACTGAATACTAAAGCACAGCATCATGAAGAACAGGAAACAATGCTTTAATGGCGAATACAAAATCATTCAGAAGAAGCATCAGTTCTGATTAAATTATCATCAAGAAGTAGAAAATGCTATTAGGTTATTCATTTTGGCAGTTATTTTTCAAACCCCAGAATTTTCAAACTGTAGATATTAAAGTAAAATAATTAGAACGAAAAAAATCAGAAGTACTAAAGTCATATAATTACTGAATGCAACATTCCAGAACCAACGGTTTACAACCATCATTGAAATTTACTAAAATATTTCAAGGAAATTGCAATACATTACATTGTATACTTAGTGATAAATATTTTTAGGAAGGTATTTAACACTTCCATGACTTACCAGCAGTGAAGTCATTATTTAAGTCTATAAACGCATGAGAGTGTGGTATATACATTTTACTTTGAGTTTCCAACGCAGCATGCCACGATAAGTTTCTACAAACAAGAATAAAAAGCAATGCATTTCATCAATGCTTACGGACTGTTCATCATGGTAATACACCTTTTTAAAAAAAGCCTGAGAAACTTTAAATAAAACCGAACAGAAAGCATGCTCTCCTAATGCTATGCGCTAAAATTACTACTTAGCTTACACCATACTAAGTAACTAGAGTAATTGTTTGAAAGGTTAAGTGAAGGATCATTCGTAGCACAGGGGCTTCAGGTAGATTTTATTCACTTCCTAATGCACCTTTTTTTGGTACACAGAAAAGTATCACTACCCACAAAGTGAAATCTAGTGCCTACACTTCAACTGTTAATCTTCAGACACTGATTGCTATCCTCCCCACTTTCCTCAAGTAATTTTACTATCGGTACTTTTGAAATCTACTTCAGGATCGATAAAGATGAGCAAAATGGACATAATCACATGCTGTTAAAGCAACTCATGCCTGCTGCACGTAAATGGACTTTATTTTCAGTCACTTAAGAAAAATCAACACAGGAATTAAACTCTCGCATTATGATGGACTACAGGCTAACTATGTCATTTGCCAAGCAGGTGATAGTTTTATTTATTAACACACATGCCCTGCTAGATTCTGTTCCAAAAATGACTGAACTCCCAGCAAACCTCCCCATTAGCAGCACACTGAAATATAACAAATCCTTCAAAAGTCATAGCGGTTGAATCATCAGATATGTTACTTTCTTTGCTAATAAGCTGAGAAAAATCCCTATATGCACTATACAATGCATCACACAATAGCAGGACAGTGAAATTGCTACTGTCTGGAATTACTTTGTTTATTCCAGTGACATTACATACATATTACTAAAGTCCTTATCTTCTGTGACTCATTTCACGATAAAACAAAAAATAAGCTTCTGATTGCTTCCCAGAGATCATAACTAAGTCTTAGAAATGCTTGAAAGAATCACTTAATCTTAAAGAATTAAATATTTTCTATAGGTTTTTCCACGTATTCAGTTTTGAAGATAGCCAAGAAAGTTAGTTATACAGCTCTAGTGTAAGTTCAAAAACATTACAGATTAAAAATAGAAAAATGCCTTTCTAAGCAGATGACATAAATCTGTTTTCCACATACAAGACATTGCTTATGCTGTTACCTATAGCACTCAGTCTTATTTTGAGCTGTAACGACTGTTTATTTGTATCCTAATGCTACTGAAAGGATTTCTTCAACAAAATGAAAAACATCTCTCCCATTTTTTCATATCCTCAAAAGCTCGTAATTTTTTTCAATAGATAATCATTGCGGGGTGTTCAGAAACATCCTTGTGAATTTGAAGTCGCTGTTCCATAAGCCATCGATTTAAATAAAAGTAACAGTGATAAAATTCAAGTTGGGATTAACGACCAAAAACATATTGCCAAGGGGGCTATAGTTTCCATTTACACATTTAAATGTTATTTACCCTGTATCACCCCTGAACAATCGCCGAGGAAAGGAAAATAGCCAGTTAGGAACAACAGGTATAGATTTGTTAAACTCACTGACGGGGTCTCAGGAAGAAAGCCTTATTTAAACATTTCTTAAGGGCCAGGAGATGCACGACAGAAAGCTGAGATATTGTTGCCATAGAGACAGAGTCTCTATCATCTCACTGATTCCTCCAGTGGTAACAGACCTCTTTTGAAACAATAGCTAAAGAAAGCCACACAGGAATGCAAAGGCTTCCTAACACACTCTTTCCTTTAAAATAGAGTATTGATTGTATGCAAACCTAAAACAGCTGTGTTGCCAACACCTGGATTTCTCCTGAAACACAGGGCTGCAGTTTTCTATGTTACTGCTACTAAACAATACTCAAGAAAATCCTATCAAGTTCCACTTAAAGCTGCAAAACGGGAAGTTAGAAGATTAAATCAGTTGTTTGAAAAAGACTGTAAGTCCACTGTAAGTCCAATCCTCCAAGAAAACACAAACCCAGTTCCTAATTTTTCCAATTATTCGTTGTCAAAAGAAAATAGTTCAAAAAGAAAATGTCAGAAGAGTGGTTTTCATGTGATCACAAAGCTAAGAACAATGTATTTATTTTGTCATTTATAATCCAACTCACATCCTAAAAATAACTCCTGCTATCTTTTGAGCACGTTCTCTGACAATTTAGAGAAAAATCTCTAAATCAGGGAAACAGTTCTAATTTAAGTATCCTCTTTTGAGATACCCACAACACCACCAATGAAGTTCTTCCTTACAAAGTCAAAGACTAAATGTATGCTATTTTCAGTTTGGCAAAAGTCACACCAGAAGATGTACAGACCTGTATTTTTAGCTGTTTAAAAAAACAGGTCATGCAGTTCCATAACGAACTTTTCACTAACTCAGTCACACCAATTTGTGTCCTTGAATACACAATCCTAGTAGCTCTCAAAAGCCAAAGCTTTCTTTTTCTTTATCAAATTACAAACTTCAAAAGCAGTATCAGAAAAACTGAACTGTCCTTCCCTGGGGTCTGGTAGTGTTTTTAACAAATAACTTTAAACTTATTTTCAAAAGAGAGATTTAAAGTTCTTTGGCATCTTGCCCAATACTAGTGATGTTGCTACTTTTTAATTTTGTTTAATTTTAAGAGACCAGTTCTGAGTCAGTAAAGACCCATTCTTTTGTTATCCTTTAATTTCAGCATTCATATCCAAAACAGTTAAACAAACATAATCCTTTGCGTAGTCCTTACTAACCATTTAAATACGCGATTGAAACAATCATTTTTATCCCACTATTTGCTAGCTAGTCCCACTGTAGAAATTCCAGGGCTACCAGAAACTTTCATAATGAAAGTTAGTCACCTTTACTGCAATCTCATCTCATAAGACTTCAGTCAACTTCTATTTACCCAAGAGTGGCCTTAACCACTCCTTAACACAAAAGATGTGACACAAAGAACATCACCTGCAGGCACACTTAAACTGTTACTTCGGGTCGCCTCTGCCTTATGTCTCTTTATGAATCTCTTCCCCCAATATGCGTACCAAATATTTTCCTTAATATATAGCTTAATACCCTTACACTTCCCTCGCTTTCGATTTCTCATGTTGTCTAACCTTCCCAATACGATTAATTTTCTAGATAAATAAGAGCTGTTTTTTTTTTAATTGTACCCCCAATTCTTGCAGATTTTCCTTTTGCCATTCCTCATAAGATCTGTTACAGTACTTCTCACATCATCAAATTGTCTCTTCCTCTATTAGACTAACGCAGCTTAAATTCTACAGATGCTAAAAACTTTCGTTTGTATATTTGTACAGCACAGAATTCGATCATACAGATAATAATCAATATCAAAGTGCACTACGCAAAGGAGACTATAAGTGATCCAAGAAACAATTATTCTATTCTCATGTCAAGTAACAGGTTTTTCGTTTTCTCAGCTCTCATGAGATGTCCGCCTCCCCTAGAAAACAACTACTTCCCCTATAAAAATAACACTTTAAAAACATCAGATGTAGGTGTCAGAACGTTTAAAGATAAACATGGAAATGAGAGAAGATTCATATGTTTACATAGTTCCAGTTAAACATGAGTCTTATGCCCCTTTAAGAGCAGAAGTGGATGCACAAAGATTAAGTTATTGAAATTCATGCTAATAAACAAACCCTTAGCTTACCCGCCTATCAATATCTGTGGCTTACTTGAATCACTTGTGACACCAAAGACGTCAGGAATCAAGTCTCCATTAAAGCTGAAAATGCAAAACAATTTTAATATCGCCTCAGTCATTACAGGAGTTCAAATTAACTGTTCTATAGTTAACCTGTGTTTGGTTAGCATTTTCCCCACCAAGCAATAAAGAATTTTCATCTGTGTAGTCTTTTCCGAATTCTGGCTCTTGTCTGAGCTGCTGGTAGCAGTACGCTTCTTCCAATATTTTACAGTATGCCATGCATTTCATTTTCCAGCAGTATTTCCCCCCGCCTCTTTCATTCAGCATTTCACACAGAGGGAAGCGCACTGTGAAAGCAATATTTGCTCTGTCTGGTAAGTCAGTAAGGTTCTTGTCTTACAAAATTCAGCAAAAAATGAACAAAAATTCAGCAAAAAATGAACAAAAATTCAGCAAAAAATGAACAAAAATTCAGCAAAAAATGAACAAAAAATGAACTTTTTCTGCAGAAACCAGAGCACTGACGTTAAAAAAAAATAAAGGCTTATTTAATTACTATTGCCAAGATGATACAATATACGAGATTTGTAAAGATGACTGTTACATTTTGTCATCTTGTTAGACCACTTGACATTAAACAAACCACCCTGTTCTTAAAAGATAAAGACCATGTGTTTCGAATTTTAGTATTAGAGTATATTTAAGTTGCTCTTAGTCACCATTATAAATGTTGTTTTCTAAAAAAGTAGGTCATACTTACTCCATTACTAGAGGCTCATCAAGAAAAGTCTTATTTAACGTAGTTTTGTGGTTAAGGTCTGAAAACAGAAAATATGAATTTGATTAAGTTACCAATATGTTATGACATTTACACATTTAAATCAGACATAATTCTTGTATTAATTTACAACCGTCAATTTCACGATAAAAAAAAATCAGCTTCCACTGAGCATAACCAACTAAATGGTTTCCTGAAATTATGCAGGAACGGCAAGTTAGTTACAACGCTGAAGCTTCTCTCCCCACTAAAGTCTTCAACAAATTATTCTAAATAGATCTTAGTGAAACCTGTTTCTGTGTATGACTGCAATCACATAGACGCTTGAAATCTTAAATAGTTGGGATGAAGACAGTCTAAAAACTTAACACTCTATGTAAGACCTCTGTTTAGTGTTTTGCCACTGTAAAAAACATTATTAATTGTATACCCTGAGTGCTTGAAATAAAGATTAGAGATAGACTGCCTAAATGTGAAGTGCGGATTTTAAGTCCTAATCAGGTTATCACCTCTCAAGACTCCGCTTTCACTAGTAATCCAAACTTCTTGCCATATCATCCCCGTTTCCTTCACCTCTCCATAATGTTTCCACATTTTATGTGACAGTACCCTCCTATTCACTCATCACACTTCCATTGCTCAAGCAGGCACCACATACCTTCCCAGCACCTTCACTACATACCAACCATTGCCTGAATTTTTAACCTCTGACTATTTTTCTAAGCCCCATATGCTCATTTGTGCCTCTCCCAATACTTGTTTACTCAGAAGCAAGACAGCACAAATTAATCCAAATCCTTCAAGTTCCTTCCACTACTACACATACCTCCTATTCTCTTAATACGTGATCTAGTGCACTTTCCCAGGTCACTTGTTTCACCCCTGATTAAAGCCAGAAGCAATGGTATCTGATGCCATGACTTGCCTCACCTGTAACTATTTTAAATCACAGTTGTTTATAATAGTGATTATTCTTCAGTACTGTTTCTAGACTTAAGAGCACCTTTTTTGGCTTTTCTGTTCTTCTTCAAACTCTAAACTATTCCCAAGACCGTTAGCAAAGTCAACAGAAAACAGAAGAGACTTCAATAGTTCACCTGGCTCTACCCTAAGACAGAATCAGCTATACCTAGACCACAGCTAAAAGACTCTTGAAAACTTGCTTCTAAGTTCTTGAAAACTTCCAATGATAGAGGCTCTAGAAATGTCTCTCCCAAAACCTATTTCAGTGTGTCGCCGTCTTCAAACGATTTGGTTTAACAGAAATAAGAGCGTTGTATTACTGTTGGTAAGTTTAGGTATGATATTTTAAAAGTTTATGCACTAAACTTGACACTAGGTTCTCAGTGCATTTTAAATTCAAGCTAAATCTTTTGAGATAATCTTTGTAAACCTGACATGCATAATGGGAAAGCAGTGAGAAGCAGATCTTCAGTTCGTAGGCTACTGTCAAACTTCAATACTATTTGGTTATGTCTGTTGCATGACAGAAAGCAAGTTTAGCTTTGCTGTCTTTCATTAACTATTGAATAAAGTTTAACAGCAAGATAGTACATGAGTATGAAGCTGAACAGCTGCTAATCCCTATTTTAGTTGTAAAAGCAATCACTACGCTGGTAAAATGAGTTATAACTTTCCGACAATACTTGAAATTACTAAAAAAACCCCTACCAATCTTATTAATAAGCAGTCTCAGCAACTCACCTAATGTTTGGTTGTGCCCCCAAAAAATAAACACGGAAAGTTCATCTCTGCCATGATTTTGTGCCTGGGTAGTCAGGAGGACATCCATTTGTGAATCACCATCATAATCGCCAGGAACTACACTGGTTATGGTAACACCGAGAGATCTAAAATTAAAAAGAAGCAAAAAACACCACATGCAAATAATTGTACAATTGCGTGCATGAAAATTGGAACTACTTGTGTGTTCAAAAGCTTGTCTTTTTGTCCCAATTATTATTAGTTGGTCCAATACAGCATATTCCATAAACCTGGCTTTTTCTAAAGTCCTTACCTATTGCAAAACTAACTTTAAATCCAGCGCTCTGCAGGCTGTCTTCCTCCAAGGAAGGATAACATTTTTAACGCTAAACTTCAGCGAACAGGCATTCTTCAGCCGTATCCTGCTTGTTAATGCTATCTAGACTTCATTAAATCCCTCAATTTGTTGCACAACCAGTCCTCAAAAAACGTGTTTCAGAGAGCAGGACCTTTTGGTTGCATTCCAAGAGCAAAACCATAAAGCAACAGGAGCAGTTTAAGCAGCAGGGATCAGACAGATAGCTAAATCTTTTTACAGACAATGTCATCTCCTCCCATCTTCTGCCACGACTCACCACTCCTCCCTACATTTGTTTGTTCTTTCGATCTTCTTTTTCACTTGGTTACCTACTCAGACTCTGCTTTACAGACACAGACATGCCTCATTCTGTTAAAAGCAGACCATTTCTAATGCACTAAACTAATTAGCTCCTTCCAAGATGTGAGGGAATGAGGAAAAATACAAACATATAGAACAACAGAAGATGAAGCTGAGCTATAACAGCAATTTAACTTTTAGTAGACATAATACTATTAGTAAATATTATTCATAGGCAGTAACACATCCTACAATACCATTTTGGTTAAAACGATACACATACATGTACATAAACATATAGCCTGTTTCACATTTATTGCAAATTGATACTTTTTTAAGAGCCACATTTAAACTTCAGAAAGGAACAGATCTCTACACCGAAATACCAGAACACTATTCTCCCCTTTTCTTTAGAATGCAGATGATGTTGACTGGATTCCATTAGTAACTACAGCAACTGGAAGAATTTCCCTGAAAACTTGTCTTGGGACAGAGACTAATACCACCTACCAGAAAGACTTCACCTATGATACGGATGGTAGTTTGCTTTACTAGTAAATAGAGTCCTGAAAGACCAAGTCAGCTGCAGAAATATGCCAAGATATGGGTATTTGTAATACTAGTTAGAGGACAAAATCCAAAGAACAGGAATTTCATGAGGGGGTGGGAAGTCACACCTATTAGTTAACAATATGAATGACAAAACTCATCTCCACAAATTCTGTCATCCAACTCACAAAATCCAAACAAATCAAAACAAAAATGTATCAGGAAATTAATCAGGAAACTGCTTAAAGAACTGGAGCTCTAAGGGCAAGTTGAACAACACAGTAAAACACCTAACAGCAGCATAAACAATCCTAGTCATGTTCCCACTGACTGCAGAGATGCACTTTCAAGAAATATGGCCCCTTGCTTTGTTTCACCATTGAATATCAATACTTACTTCATTGGTAACTTAACACGGGGCTTAAAGTAGGGTTCCTTTTGGTCGGCCAAAAAGATAATCAACTCATTTCCTGCAAAAGCAATAAGATGATGAATAACAGAGGAGGATTTACTTACATATAAAAAAAAGCATTTAAAAAGCTATGCCACAAATAGTTATTCCCTACAGGAGCAAAAATTTGAAAGACTTCCCATACAACCACTTCCTCTTCATTCCAAAGGAAGCCAAAGGAGCACTTCTTGAATACCTATATATTGCCTAAAATAAAACATCCTATAACCAGTTAAGAAACATTACATGTGGAAAAGTGGTAGGTTCCACACAAATCATTAAAGCTTAAAAGCTAACTCAAATGAATTACTTTACTAGTGTCTCTGACATAGCAGGGTCTGCTGCTGCTCTCCCAAGTCTGCTGACAAAAGCACTTCAAGTGAAACTCCCAGAAGTAACCTGGTTCCCTGCAGCATTTCCTTACATAGAAGTAAGGATACAAGCTACTATAATGTAATTATTTCAGGAAGATCTAAATAAAAGCCTGTATTTTATGTTGCACACACAACTGAAATTTGGGGTAGGGAAAAAAAATTTAGCCTGAACAATGAAATGTATTGTCAGTCAGTAAACCACAATACACATGCAATTCTGCAAGTAAATTAACAGTTTAAACAGCTAAAGTAAAAAATACAATTTTTTTAACTCATCCTTTATGATGCTTGTTTTCTGCATTCTCCAAGAAACACACCTGTAGCATCCCACACTGCAAGAACTAGGTTACCTAGCCAAAAATAATTCCATGGCTCCAAACCTGAGCTACCATAGTATATTCAAGAGCATCATTCTGTGGCAAAGTTCACCGCTGTGAAATAGCGGAATACAAGCTTCCTGGCTACGGAAAAAAAAACCCAAACAAACAGATAACTGTCATAAACCTATTTGCCCTGGAGAATATGCCAGTAAATGAGTAAACGAAAACGAACCCTTCCAAAAAGGATAGGGGCAACTAGTGCAGTCCCATCTGGAAAGCCAATAAAGCCTGGGTTGCACTACACATTCACACATGACTGAAGAAGTTGGCACACAGTAAGGTGAAGAAGCCTGCTGGCTGGTTAAGCTTTTGATAATAAAGCTGTGGGCTGACTGCTAAAACTTGTAATTCTGATTTCACACTATAGACTTTCACCTGCCTTTCTATCATCTATATGGTAAAGTAATGACGATGATGAAGCAGCAAATGTGTTTTTACACATACTAGGTTCCAAGTCAGTTAGACCATTCAGAAATGAGATTTTGTGGTCACTAAAGATAGATTTATAAAAATTTCAGCTAAGTGCTCACCAACAGTCAAAACAAACCGACTACTAGAAATTATCAGATGAACAGAAAACAAAATCACTATGCCACTACATCAATCCACAGTGCACACATCCTAGATGCTATTTGCAGTTCTTGTCCTCTCATCTCAAAAAGATTACAGAAGAAAATAAAAAAGTACATAGGAGAGTGAAAAAAGGGAGCGGTTTCCACACGAACAACAATTACATAGGTTAGAAGTCTTCTGTCTGAGTATCTGAGTGAGGATACCACAGAAGTTTTCAAAATTCCCCAGCGAAACATAGACGGTGAATAGGGGAATGGTTACTCACGGCCCAGTACTATCAGAAGAAGCATCAATCACAACTAGAAGGCGGTAAGTTAAACAGGCAAACAGCATCAGCTTCCCCACTTATCCCTGACTTGTGCATACACTTATAAAACAGGTAAGTGTATGCACAATTCTATTTATTTGTACACTTTAGTGTCAGAAATTGGCCAAACCCAGGGTCTTCTGGTAATTTTGATTTGTTTTTGCAACAAGATACTTCTCAATCTAGCTTACTACTTACATTTACGTAGCTTACTCTCTTTTACGAAGCTCTGAGTACAGACTAATTTTTCTTTCATGTATCTGAGCATATGAAACACAACTCTCACTCAAAGTAATTCAAGATCAGAACAGTAATATAAATCCAGAAAACGACCCAAGACATCATCACAATTTCCTTATTAAGGGTCAGGATTATTAGGACTGGGCTTCTTTACCAGATCACTGTTCCTCAAGTCTAGTATTATCTGCAGTGCTCACTTCCTCAGCACTATTTAGCATTGGCTACTGTTTAGTCTACCACTTAGAATTGGCTATTACTTTTTGTTTAGAAGGTGTGCTGTAAATTTTCAAGCTACTTTTTTTGTCCAGACTTAAATTACAAAAAGTAATGTTTTCAAGTACGTTATTTCTGGCTGGTTTTTACAGAGAGTATCCAGTGTGAAAACTATAGCAAGTGCTGCTGTGCAGAAGCAAAGAAAAAACAAGAAGCCTTGTTTCTAAAACTTTTAACTATTCACATTTTCATATGCATTCATCTGAAAGATAAGAAAGTAAAAATTAAATCTCTTATCACTGATGTTCGTTTTAAATCTGATCTTTCAGGGCATTTTTTCAGTAGTTGAGCCAGTGGAGCTTCTTCAAGAAGCCACACATGTAAATACCTCAGTTAAATGGGAAATTCACTCATGCTTTACTGAAGCTACTTATAGCAGCGCCTCCGAGATCGAAAAAATTAAAAAGTGAATATGAGAATAAATTTATTTATCATAACGCATAGCTTTACATCCGTAAAGTAATCCATGATCAACATCTGCAAATAACACCGACCACTGACAATAAGCTGTGATTTGGGGTCCCCTCACATCTGAAGCCTTAACAGAAACTCATGGTGGAGGGCAGCAGCGTGGCACAAACCCAGCCTTCCACTTTGACATAATGCTTAAGGTAGGATAACGCGTCATTCATCCTCTTCCCAGCTGCGAAACGTTCATCTCCGTTTCCCAAAATACTGCGAAAGCAGGAGCAAAACCCAATGTGTGACCGTTCACTCTACACGGCAAAGTCTTTAGGCTGTCCCACAACCATAAGCTCAACTTCGAAGAAAATTATTTCTTGCCCTATTAAAGCCGTACCCTAGTGCGAGCTACAGCTATGTTTTTCCACGGAGGAAATACCTCAGGAGNGTCCCAAAATACTGTGAAAGCAGGAGCAAAACCCAATGTGTGACCGCTCACTCTACACGGCAAAGTCTTTAGGCTATCCCACAACCATAAGCTCAACTTCGAAGAAAATTATTTCTTGCCCTATTAAAGCCGTACCCTAGTGCGAGCTACAGCTATGTTTTTCCACGGAGGAAATACCTCAGGAGCAAAGCAAACGCCCGCTT